>JBBBDQ010001791.1:2085000-2155000 GCA_037127315.1 Ascarosepion bandense
CACACACACACACACACACACATATATATATATGCCTGAATCTGATGTGATAAGTTTACTTACATCAGCCTACATCATGATTCTTCACTTTGATGAGAAAGCTGTTGACGGTTACCTGATGGGTGGACTCACTAACTATATCATAGTAGTCAGCCATACATCAAGGGAAAGAGCAAACGAGGTGGACTATTAACCACTACCTCTTTTTAAAGAGACCCTGATACCCGGCCTGCCGATCAATACCGACAGTAAGACGCTGCAGCAACTGCTTTCATTTCATTCTTGTTCAATGCATGAGAAGGCGCGTTCATATATTGGTTCAGCTCTTATGAAATTCATCTGTCGCACCTGAGGTACGGACTGTGGCACGTCTGATAAACGCGTTTATTTATATTATTCATTGATTGTTTTTTACGGCTTATCAACCTTTTGAGATTGTTACTTTTTTAAAGATATTAATGATTTAGTGATACAAAGCTTACTAATGAACCAATAGCTGCAGAGATAAGACGTTATTTCATATATTTTCCAAGGGCATTTACGCTTAATTGATTATAAAGAACCCGACCTGAATTAGAACTTCACCCTCCAATTCTGAGCCGTTATCCAATGCACCACCCGCGCATCTAAGCCTTACAGCTGCTGGTATTCACTAATCTCGGTACTGACTAAGTTCGACGTTGCTTAACCCCTGTGATCGTATTAGAAACGGTGCTTCAAAGCGATATAGTCGTAAGCGCTTTATCCTACCCGTACAACCAAGCTGACAATACCTGGTATTCTCAAGCGGATATCCATCTAGGTACTGACTGGGCTCGACGTTGCTTAACTTAGGTGACCAGAGATATCATTTGTTTCGTATTCCTTTGATCCTAATTTTTAAAAATGTAAGAGATTTAAAATATTCCTCTCTATTATAATAAAGGCAGTTGTATATATATATATATATATATATATATATATATATATATATATATATATATATATCCTCCTGTCACGCTCATCGACAGACAGACAACAGCGAGGCAGCGTCGGCTCTGTTCATTTTCAGTTATTGGTTAAATAACGGGACATATTGGGCTCCATAGCCTTGGTTGGCAACCATTCTACCGCATAAAGTAATGGCTACTTCGGGATAATCTTCCGCCTGAGCGCGTGTAATCTATGGTATTTAACTGACTGACTGAGACAAGTTTTGTTATTATTTATGCTTTCTATAACCCGCTTAGGTTCCTGGAAAAAATATCTCCTACAGATAAAGTCTAAGAGCGGAACTAAATCGATAGATATTTCTTTAGTTTATTTCAATCGTTTATCAACCTAAAATGAAGAATTTATTGAGCGAAACACAGATAAACTAAGTGGGGAGTTTCTGCTTGCTTGCCTAAAAACAATGACTTCGAATAATGTTTGAACATTGGCGCAATGCAATCATCCTACTCGATGTCCTCCATAGTGCTATTTACTAAGCTTAACTTGTGAATCTGCAGGTATTGTAAATTTTCACGACACGGATTAAGAATTCGGCGAATTCAGCACATATACTTTCGCACAATCACCTTTGGGAAAAGTATGAATTCATTTCCCCTCCCGTCCAGCTACGTTAAATAGTAAAGCAAATTGGGTTCTCTAGATGTGCTTTGTATCCGGTCTAGGAGAAAAAGAAACTTTGAATTTTAAGCAACTAGCAGTATAACCCGGTGTTTCTCGGGTGTAATGAAAGCTTTAAAACTAACCCATGGATCTGGAGCTCAGACTCTTTGGATGTTGGCAAGAAAGACTAAAAAGCAATAGTTGTTTCCAGTTAAAGCGAAACCGTAGACTGAAAGAAAAATGAATGGATGTCAGTCAAATTTTGATTTCCTCGTATCGATATCAAATAAGTTTTTTTCGTCGTAAACTGAATTTTGAATGCTAAATAAGTCCTCTGAGTAAATGGTATCATGACTGAGACTAAGAACTACAATTATACCAACTTACAGCCAAACCCGAAGCAAAAACTAAAATAAAAGGACTGAAAAAAAAAAATACAGACATGCAGGTAGATGAACAAACACACACACAAACATCTTGCGTTTTATAGATATATATTATCGATTTTCTGCATTATTGTAAGAACTGCAACCTTGAAACTTCTGAATATCGTTTCTTATGTTTTTGTCTATGAGTGTATGAAATTTGATTAAAATCGGACCACTCCTTCTATAACCCGATTTTTTCGATTATCGATTTTCGATATTTATTGGGCGTACCGTGACACAAAACCTAGCTAAGAACACTCTCAGACTCTTATAGTACAACTGTGTAAATTTTCAAGAAAATCGGTTCAGCCGTTTCGGAGTCTATAGTCGGAGACACACACACAGACACACAGACAAAGTTTCATTTATAAATAAGTTTAGATTTAGATATTTCAATAAAAAAGATGGAACCTTGTGAAATCTCACAAATAATAATGAAGCATAGAGCTGCCGTTTAGTCATTTCATTATCACCACCATTCTGCGGCCTCGGCCGGGAATTAGTTACTCACTACACCCTTCCAGTATTTCCTATTTGTCATAGCTCCTGTTAAGTCTTCCTTGGCGATATATGTATCTCAGTGTATCCTGTCTGGAAAGGTTAATTTACGAGATCGATTGTGAGATGATGGGTTCCTCCATAATACAAATGATGAAACAAGTTCATCTGTGGCAAGGGCTCAATACCCACTAAAACTGGACACGTCTCTTTTGAACTAAGTTTGATACTCTTGGTAGGTTTCCATATGTCATTTCTAGAGTTGGGTGGTTTCGTCACGAAAGTTCAGTCAGTTAAGTGCCATACGTGATACACGCTTGGGTGATCATGTCTCGAGAGACATGACTGACTGGGCAGAAGATTATCCCGCAGTAGGTTGCCATTGCTTTCTGCGGTAAACTGGTTGCCGACCAAGGCTATAGAACCCAATCTGTCCTGCTATTTAACCCATAACTGGAAGGAAGAGACGGATTAATACCTTTCCCAAGGGTATTTGCGCGTACGTGAATACAATGGATTCAACTGGAATTCGAACTCGCCTCCCCGGTTTCTCGTTCTGAGTCGATATCCACTGTACCACAACGCACATGAAAGTTCAAGTATTCCATTGATGATATCCGGTGATCTTCAAGTGAGACATCAATTGAGGATGCCCACTATTTAAAAGTATAGCCGAAAAAGAAATCCCGTTTTCTTTAAAACACATTGCAGATTCTCTCTGATATATCCAAATTTCTGGCGCTACTTTATGAGTTATGATTAATATTTAGTTATACTTATCAATTATATTAATCCGGATTTGACAGCTGAGATGTGAAAACGCGGATAGGATGTTACAGTATGACATTATGCAATCTACTGCCAGATTAAAAAAAAAAGAAGCAAAGCAATAAACAAATTCTATCGGGATATCTCGTCACCATTTCCATCTATAGAAAGTATTGTTATTCATGAATTTCATATAATATTGCGCGTAACCACATAAACCGAACCCTCACCAATTGTGGGTGATATGTGTCTCCATTAGTTAACCTGCCTTTTCTTTTTTTTTTTTCATTTGAAAGGCTGTTCGGTGCATATATCCTAATGGTTTGAAGGCTTTATTATATTATTTAGAGGTGGTTAAAGCAACAGCAATTGTTCGACGTATCGTTCTTTTATATACACCCTTGAAACAAGATGAATAATGTCTTCCAAGGATCTTTCACACTTTCCCCGATCACGTATACGTTGTCTCTTGGCGTTGTTCTTCTCTTCCGACCGTATTTTCCTTTACATTTTGGATTTATGGATTCAGTTTGTTTCTTCGCCTTGATGACACGACTGACAGTTGAAAGGCCGACACCAACAACATCCGCAAACTTCCTGTAAGGCTTGCCAGTGTGTTTGTGCAACGATACAATTTTCATACTCTTGTTAGGAGTAATGTCCATCGCATTGATGTGCCTTGTGGTGCGGGATGTGCCTTGTGGTGCAGTGGATATCGGCTCGGAACTAGATGCTATGGGTTAAATAACAGGACAGGTTCTATAGCCTTGGTTGGCAACCAATTTACCGCAGAAAATAATGGCAACCTACTGCGGGATAATCTTCTGCCCAGTCAGTCATGTCTCTTTCGAGACATGATTGCCCAAAGCGTGTATGGCAATTAACTGATACTGACAGCTACAATGCAAAGTCTATGGCCATCTCTTATCTCCTTGACTCTCATCCTTTCTATGACAACCCTTTTATCATGTTCTTCTTCCTTTCCATTCTACTCTCATGCAGCTCTCTTCACACCAGAGTTCTCATCCTTCTCTTATCCATTCTCTGACAACCCCGTAACCTGTTCCTCTTTCTCATCACTCACCTCTTATGTACCCCGCCCCTGCACATCAGTGGCAGCTCTATCTTGGTTGTGGTGAAATGATTAGAAAAAATGTTTATATTTCTGAGATAAGGAATTGTAACTATTTCAAATATTTACATCGTTCATATTCGCGACGTTTCAGTTGATATACGTTTGGATTTCAAATCGAACCCTTTATTAGTCTCTTTTGAACTAAGTTTGATACTCTTGGTAGGTTTCCATATGTCATTTCTAGAGTTGGGTGGTTTCGTCACGAATGTTCAGTCAGTTAAGTGCCATACGTGATACAAGCTTGGGTGATCATGTCTCGAAAGAGACATGACTGACTGGGCAGAAGATTATCCAGCAGTAGGTTGCCATTGCTTTCTGCGGTAGACTGGTTGCCGGCCAAGGCTATAGAACCCAATCTGTCCTGCTATTTAACCCATAACTGGAAGGAAGTGACGGATTAATACCTTTCCCAATGGTATTTGCGCGTAAGTGAATACAATGGATTCAGCTGGAATTCGAACTCGGCTCCCCGGCTTCTCGTTCCGATCCGATATCCACTGTACCACAACGCACATGCTAGGATAGATTGTTTTAATCATACGTATCATGTTTTTGTTTTTTTGAAACCCCAGTTTCAGTTAATTTTTTATAGTAACTCAACTTTTCAAGGTCTACCTCTGCTGTGGCCAGCTATTAAACTCACAACTTTTTGGGTCAAGTCACTTTTGGATTTACTCGGAATTCCTACGTATACCACCTGAAGATAGCCAGGGCGTACAACGTCATAAACATGACAATAAAACAGTCTGAACGATGCAAATAGTCTATCTGAAATATCCGAATTTCCGGCATCATTCATTTTGTTTTTTGTATCAATGATGTGCGTTGTGGGGCAGTGGATATCGGCTCGGAACAAGAAATCGGGAGTCGAATTCGAATTCCAGTCGAATCCTTTGCATTCATAAATGCCCTTGGGAAAGGTATTAATCCGTCTTTCCCTCCAGTTATGGGTTAAATAACAGGAAAGATTGGGTTCTATAGCCTTGGCTGGCAACTAATCTACCGCAGAAAGCAATGGCAACCTACTGCGGGATAATATTTGAAAGAGACATGATCGCCTAAGCGTGTTTTACGTATGGCACTTAACTGACTGTCTGATGAAGAAAAACTTGCGATTTTTTAAAAAATTTATTCCTGGAGTTGACTGCGGAATCTGTAATCTAGATTTAAATGCTAATTTGCATACCCTAATTTATATTAAGTATGTTAAATTGAAAGCCAACACGGGTTAAGGTTTCCCACGGGTACCAGTGGCTTGTGAATAAAGTAACGTTTTCCCACTGAGAAAATTGATGCAGTGACTTACTAAGCATAGCTTAGATATGGCACAAGGCAGAAAGCATGGAGCACCTAGGAGGACCAAAATCGCTACTCAGTTGTAATTGACCGAGAAAGACAAGCTTGCTAACCATTACACTACGTCGAGGTAGCCAGAAAATTACTTAGAAAGCTGGTTGATTATTTTCATTTAGTGGAATATCAATTTCTTTGGGTTTGCTAATGCCCGAAATCTAAATATTTTGTACGCAACTTTATTTTATTTTATTTGGAGATAATAACAATTTACTTACTAATTAACCCATAGCTGAAAAGGAGAGGTAAATTTATACCCTTCCAAGGGTATTTGCGCAGAAGCAAATATCATGAATCTAACAGGAATTAGAACTTGGCCCTTCGATAAATAATTCCGAACCATTATCTATTGCACCATCCGCACATCTAAGTGCCTGTTATTTCTAAGCGAGCCATCATTTAAATACTGATGAAGCTTGACGTTGCTTAACTCTATCATACAGAAATCAATGTAGAGGGTTAGGAAGCCAGTTAGTGTGATATGGAAATTTTCTAAGTGCAGCTTAGAAAATCCTCACTGGGTGTGTCGAAAGTTTGGCACACTCAGTTAGGATCGAACTCATAACTCAGTTGTTATGGTTATAGCGAGACAAGCTTGCCAACCATTACTCGAGGGACCCAAGTTAATGTGATATGAATGTTAGAGAGAGTAGTATGATGAGAAGAATATCAAGATAAGTAGGATAACAACTGACCGTTGATTTGAAGGGGCTGAAATGGTTGTGTGCATGGAAGTCCGAATGCTGAGGTCTGTTCTAAAATAGCAATTCTAGGGAAAGGACTGTTTTAGTAGAATATCTTTCTTCGAATTGAAGTACAGGAAAAAATGAGGGTAGCTTGGTTCCTTGGGCGTTACATAGAGCGTCCTAACGGTAAATGTCTGAACTGGTTGAACTAAAGAATGAAGCGCTCATCTGAACATTTTCCTTGGAAGTAGTTTGGGACTACTGAGTAGAAAGTAAGTCGAACCCTATCATAACTAAGAATTGAGAATTCAGGACTCCAGTCCATATATATATATATATATATATATATATATATGAACTGTTATTCCCAAGCAAAACTTAATTACTGAATGAAAAAACAGAAATTATGACTAAAATACCATGGATGAAAACGTTATAATTTCTTCTAGTTTTAAAAATTGCGCGTTCAAAATCACCGTTCAGTCAATTAAGTGCCATACATGATACACGTTTTGGGCGATCATGTCTCGAAAGAGACATGGATGGCTGGGCAGAGGATTATCCCACAGTAGGTTGCCATTGCTTTGTGCGGTAGATTGGTTGCCAGCCAGAGTTATAGAACCCAATCTGTCCTATATTTAACCCATAACTGGAAGAAAGAGATGGATTAATACCTTTTCTAAGGGCATTTGTGCGTAAGTGAATGCCAGGAATTCAACTGGATCTCGAACTCGGCACCCTCCCCCTGACTTGTCGTTCCGAGTCGATATCCGCTATAATAATAATAATAATAATAATAATAATAATAATAATAATAATAATAATAATAATAATAATAACAACAACAACAAGCTTGCCTATTAATTGATATGGCTTGTCCAGCGGATTGTAGCATAGCAACCAAGGAATTTGAAAAACTGTCAAAATATAAAGGACCTGCAAATTGAAATAGAAAAAATGTGGAAATTGAAAACAAGAGTTAAGCCAGTGATAGTAGGTGCACTTGGAATGATAAAAAATGGAACAAAACAACACATTGAAAGAATCCCTGGAAACCCCAGCTTAAGAGATATACAAAAAATTGTCTTATTAAGTACAGCCCACACACTAAGGAAAATTTTATCTATGTAACGCTAGGGATGATAGGGAAGATAGAAAAACATGAAATGGGGTCATAACAACACGCCACGACTTGCCTTAGGTCTCCCAGCAGACTTGGTTGGTAGTGAGACCAAAACAGAAATCGAAATATAATAATAATAATAATGATAATAATAATAATAATAATAAATTAGTTTTTTATTTAAAATTTATTTCATTTACATTGTGACACGGAAGATTCTATGTTTTGAAATTTTAACTCGTCATCAGGCAATGTTAAATAATTGTGGTGAAAATCATTGTGAATAATTTTCACCACATAATTGTATTATATATATATATATATATATATGCATGTATGTATATATATATAGCTGTGATACAGAGAAACTGGCTTGTATGTGGATGACTAATCTATATATATATATATATATATATATAATTGTTATTTAATAAACTTATGTTAATAGAATAGAAGGATCAGATTCTGAAAAAGATAAATTTTCTTTTTTTTTTCTTTTATAAAGTTGATAGGTTTGCGATGTCAATTAATTGTAAATTGCCCTCTCAAACATACGTATCGCCACGAAACCTAAAACAATCTATAGTAAAACTACGTATCTTCTTGAAATGTTAAAAAAAATGAAATTCGAAATTATTAATTATCTTTTCATATATCGATTAATCAATCCTGATTAGGATTTTTTAAATCTTATGAATTCTTATTAGCATATTCGTTTTTGGCTTCGTTAGAAGGATCAATTTTTAAATAGCACTTATTAAATTTTATAAAATTTCTTTTCTTTTTGTTGGTTTACACAATAAATTGACTCGTCTAAGGTATACAAATAATCCTGCCTATACAGGGAACGGCGAGTGATTGTAAAGAATGTTCTTACTAACATTGATTATTATTTTAGTTCAAAAATTTGTTGTATTTTCAGTTTATTTTTAGGTTCATTCCCCTCCCATCATTTCATTTTTCATTAAATATTTTATGATATTGTACATATATTATCTTGTACATTTATTTTATATTGTATATAAATACATTTTTATTGTCATGGGTTAATTTCCCCCACTTTTTTAGGCGCCCTTTGTAAGTTTCTGGCATTGTGGTGTATGAAGGATTGGGGGTTGATGGATGGGTTCTTGTGGTGATTGTGCAAATTGTAATGAGTGAATGGGTCGTGATAGTGCTTAGCTAGGTATAGGATAGTTCAGTGAGTACCAACCTCTTGTGCCACAATTCTGTATTTTTTACAGAATAAATAGTGTGTGATTGTAAAGAGTGCAGTTGAGTAATTTTACCGCCGCTTAGTTGGTCAGTAAGAATATAGACTCATTACCCGGATTTACTTCTTATCTACAAGATTGTGTATATTTGACTCCTACTAACAAGTATTAATAGTATTCCTGAATCTACTAACCGTGTACAGGTTGTATATATTTTGTTCAATACCATTACATTTTCCCTCTCATATCTGTTTTGTGTTATTATCATGTAGTGTGGTTTCTAACAAGAATCCACAACACTTTTCAGCATTCATGTTCTGATCACCAGTTTCTTTAAATATTTTCTGGTTGGTTAAACCAATTTTTCTTGCTTATTACTTTTTCTTCGCCTATCGCCCGGTTCACACACCTCCATGAACTTTTGATCAGCGGGGTAGGGATTTATTCCTTATTTCTTCGATAGGATAGGGTTTCAAATTTCTTTTAAAGTTTACTTCAATTCAGAAATTTTATTTACTGTTTATTTTCTTTTTCTTTTTTGTCTTCTCACTAAGGGTGGGTAAGTTCACCGATTGCCCTGTTCACACTCCTCCCCCGTTTTCTGATCAGAAGTAGAAGTTTATGTCTTGTTCCCTTCTTAGGACTGAGTTTCCGGTTCCTTCTATAGTATTTTCATTATCTTTTATTACTGGGTTATCCACTTGTTAGCATTATCTCCTTGCTTGGGGAGAATATGTTTTTTTTTTAAATTGTCGAGATACATTTTCGTTCTTATCTTGCTATAACCCAGTATAACCCTGATATAAGAGACTCGGATATAAGAGAGATTTTCTCTGGTCCCAAATTAGAGCCTGTGGTAATGTATATAAAATAGACCAAACCCGGATATAAGAAAACCATAATATAAGAGAAATCAGGATATACGGGAACTTTTATCCCGTACCGACAACTCTCTTATATCAGGGTTACACTGTATTTTCAGTTTATTTTCAATTTGTTTTTTGATAAACATTTTGGCAATTTTGATAATTGTGCTCCGGTCACTCAGAAACTTGAGAATATTTTTTTGCTTTTAAGATTAAATTTTTTTTAATTTTTTTTTTTTTTTGTGAATTACGGCAATCTTTTTATATATTGAGTTAAAAATTATCTAACTATACTAATACGTGTATTTCTTGTAATATGACGAAGAATCTCCGATTTGCCTGAAAAAATCACCTACCACCAAATAAGTTATTATAAATATTTTTAAGGGAAACGTTTACGCTTAAATTTACACAGGATATTTATGATTTGCGTATACGCTGAATATTTTGTCAATGCCGAATGGTTAATATAAACTCTTTAAAGAAAATCTTAGTTTGCATAAAAGACTTTTTTGCCTCATGTTGCATTCAAAAGGATTCATTTTATGCTGTATATTTTCCGAATTTTGTGAATTTTTTTTTTTGTATTTATATGTTTAATTTTTTAAATTTATATTTATGTGCTTTTACTTTTTATATTTTATTATTTATTTACTTTATCTTATAATCATATTCCACACTCGTGTGTGTGTGTGTGTGTGTGTGTGTGTGTGTGTGTGTGTGTGTGTGATTAATATAAATAAAATTCGTCACTTAGCTGCTACGTGTTACATGCAGCACATCAACACTGGAGTTTCGAAGAGGAAATTTTCAGCATTTGTTCAGTTCACTCGTCAGAAGATTTAATCGATTAAATGCGGATCTTTTTCATTTTTTGCTATTTTAATGCCAAGTTTGTAATTAATTTATGCGCTTATTGATATGCTATTATCACTGGGCTTACGTTGTTTGTTTGTGTGTGTGTGTGTGTGTGTGTGTGTGTATGTGCGTGTGTGTGTATGTGTGTGTGTGTGTCTGTTTGTGCGCACGTGTATGTTCATACATTCGCGGGTGCATATGTGTATGAGGCGTATGTGTCAAATGTTGTAGTTATTTCTCTTTTTCATATATATATATATATATATATATATATATATATATATATATATATATATATATACACTAGTGGCCATAATAATAAGGAAATCCCAGGTTTTTTTAAAAAGCAATTATGCATTTCATACTATTTTTAATACTTATTGCCAAATAAAAATAGAATGTTTTTTTTTTGTTATTATTACTTCACAAAATTTTACAAGAAGAAGAATTCCTCCGAATCACTTTAAATTTTCTTCGTTCTTTCATTGATGAAACCGAAATATAGGTAATTATTAAATATTTAAAAATTCATTTGATGCACATGTTATTGTGCAGTATCAACAAAAGAACCAATTTTATTTTCATTTGCAATTATTCACTTGGCAATCCGGTAGTATATATATATATATATATATATATATATATATATATATATATATATATATATCAGATGTCAAGTGTTTCTTTTTTCAGTACCTTTTTGACTCTCAGGCTTTATCAAACCCCTGAATAATAATATCGATCAACATCGACTATTTTTAAACCCTGATCTAGAGCAAGGACAATAATTTAGCGGTGCCACCTCTTCTGTGCAAGACAGATGATCCTTGATCTTACTTTATGCACCGTTTCCTTTAACAATGTGTGCGATCATGGCTCTCCACATCTTTCTATCCCTTGTAATCTCTAGATATGACTTTAAAAACTATCCTTCTTACATCCTGCTCTGCCATTCATTTAGGCAGGATTGTTATGGAGGTTACTAGCCGTTTTCCCTGTTTCTGCTGGATGTACACTGTGGTACAGTTGCTGTCGGTTCGGAACGAAAAATCGGAGAGCTGAGTTCGAATTCCAGTTGAATTCGTTGCATTTACTTACGCACAAATACCCTTCGGAAAAGTATTAATCTGTCGCTTTTCCTCCCAGCTATGGGTTAAATATCAGGACAGATTTGGTTCTGTAACCTTGGCTGGCAACCAATCTACTTCAGAAAGTAATGACACCCTACTGCGGGAAAATCAGTCAGTCATGTCTATTTTGAGACATGGTCGCCCAAGTATATATCACATATGGTACTTAGTGAATTATATGGTACAATCGTGACGCTGGTCAGAAAATCAAGAAAATCATTCCCTTAAAAAATATATTTTTAAAAGTTTTTCGTTTACTCAGAATACTGGAGAGAAAAAAACAGACATAATATTTCAAAAGATCCCATTTTCCACATTTATTAACAGTCATCCCCCAAATAGATGGAGCACTTGGAAGACATTGAAAATTTCTTCAGACAAGTAAGAAATTTTGGATTGCAAGAAAATCGAGAAACTCTAAGATTCGTCAATTAATTCCCACGAAATTTTCTTTGTTACGAAACGAACGCAGGAACACCAATTTGAAGAGCCTATCTTAACCAAAGAATCTTGAGTTACCAAACAGCGCTAATTTTATCTCGAAATGTGGCAATTGTTGCAGCTTTTGCATATGTAGTCTTTCTATTGTCTTGCCGTACAGACATTCCTCGGTGTCTAAGCGTTGCTATTGACATACAAACGAAAGCTGACCTTTAAAAACACAATACAATCTCAAGAACAATGACGTTTCTTTATTTCCACGCGTCATTTCACCAGGCAAAGGCTGGAACCACTTAAGAGTCAGTGATATTGCTTGCATTCAGTATTACTTCGCTGTCGTTAAAAATGAGACGCAAACGGTATTTTTCCTCTGTGCGGCGTGTTCTTCAGGACGTGGGCGATCCTGGCTCTCTTAGCAGCCTTTCTCCTTCCAACCAACTTTCTGCCATCCATTCACGCAACCTATTCAGTAGGTGGCCCGCTACATTTCACTATAGATTTTTCTTTAATATATTCTATCAAATTCTCCAAGCCCTCCTTCCTCGTTGTAAATTTCAGCTGACTCTTTCTAAGTCTGGCTATAATTATCGTTTTAGCTTCCAGTTTGTTTAAGACTTCTTCATTGTTTACAAGCTTCGTCCATTTTATTCTCAGCCTCCTTCTGTAGATCCTCATTTCTATTGCCCTCAGTTTTGTTTTTGTTTTTGTTTTTTGTCTGTACAGATCATTCACTGAGAAATAAGGGAATGAATATAACATAACAGTGCAACATTCTTTTCTTCATTTACTGTGTTCGGACTATTGTCCTCATCATATTTACGATGTTTCAGCCGTTGTACATTCACCTTCTTCAGGTGATTGGAATTTTGAACTGAACCATTTATTTCGTTCACTGAGATAGATTGTTCTCGTTACATAAATCATGCTGCTTCCTAGTGCCTCAGTTCTCTCCAAGTAGGGGTCCTTGACAAAATCCAACGGAGAATCTGTAATGTGATCGATCCCTGCTTGGTAGCTTAGTTACAGTCACTTTCTCACCGGCGTAATGTGGCTTCCCTGTGTCTCTTCTACAAATACTTTCACGGCTTCTGCTCCGATAAACTTAGCTCCCTGGTGCCCCCTATATATGAATTTACTCGAGCCACAAGATTAGAAACCAGGTCCCACCCTTTTATTGTGAAACCAATAAAATGTAAACGCAAATTCTACTCCATCAGCCTCTTTTCTCGCACTTCCTGCCTGTGGAATTCCCTTCCGTTTACTTGCTTTCCTGACAGCTACAATCTCTAAGAATTTAAATGTAAAGTCAGTAGTCATCCCCTATTTAACTGACTTGCGTCCTCTCTCTCATGCTCCTTTCTCCGCCCACCTCAACTCTCATCAGTATTCTCATCCTTCTCTTACCCACTTCCTGACACCCCATATAACCTGTCACTCTTTCTCATAACTTTCCTCCTATGTAACCCCCTGCGCACCAGTGGCAGTAACCTGCCTTGCTTGGGGTGATATGATTATGAAAACAAAAAATATAAAATTAAGATCAGCTATTGAACTCACAACACTTTGGGTCAAGTCACTAGATGTAACCAGCAGTCCGAACAAGAAATAGCTAATAGAAGACATCTTTTGCTCTTTCATTCGCTTTTTTTTTTAATCATTTACCAATTAAAAGTCATCAGTTGCTCACGATATATTCCATCTATCAACTTAATTTCAGGAGATAAACTTTGTTCGATTTTGCTTATTTGTAGACTTCACTGACCATTGACAAGGTTGTCAGTAAGAGTAATTTTTACTTTTTGGTTTATTTCTCTAATTGATTACACTTGGTCTAATGAATTTATATCTTCGTGTTATGTTTTTAAATATCCTCTAATTTACGTTTTATGAATTCTGTCGAGGCTTATCAGATGCGATAGTCTTTTTGTTCGTTAGTGTGTGTCTAAGTATCATCTAACCATCTAACACATTGTCTTCGTAATCAACCAAACAAGCTTTGAAAGTTTCGAAACATTTCTGTTTTCCGGTCATCGTATTTCGTTTCCTTACCAACTGGCACCTTAATGTTGCATATTTCCTTTCTATTGTCGCGAGTTCAATGATTACTGGATGCATAAAAAAAAAAGCAAGAAGCCAGTTGACACTACCAGAAAGCTCATCGAATTCGTGTAGGTGTTATTTTCAGTACAGCGTGGTGTTTAGCCCTCAAGGAAAAAAAAAACATAGAAGGAACCGGTTTAGACGCTGATAATGCATGGTCGGATATAACGAACATGGGTCTACCTTTTTAACTCTAGTGAATACTGCGTCTGTATCTACTTAATTATTAATTCATTGTGATTTTTGTTTTATAGTTCTTATATCTGGTATTCGGTGGCCAAACTAGGGTTTTATATCATTAAATTAACCAATCAATTGACAGTAATAATCTGCTGAATCCATTGTTAACCTAGACAGGGAAAACTTATCTAAACTTATTTATAAATGGAGCTTTGTCTCTGTGTGTGTGTGTGTGTGTGTGTGTGTGTGTCTGTGTGTGTGTGTCCATTAACTATAGACTCCGAAACGGCTGAACCGATTTTCTTGAAAATTTACACAGTTGTACTATTAGCGTCTGCGAGTGTTCTTAGCTAGATTTTGTGTCTCGGCACTCGCGATAAATATCGAAAATCGATAATCGAAAAATGTTTGTGTGTGTGTCTGTTTATCTGCCTGTATGTCTGTATTTTTTTCAGCCCTTTTATTTTAGTTTTTGCTTCGGGTTTGGCTCTAAGTAGGTATAATTGTAGTTCTTAGTCTCAGCCATGATACCATTTACTCATCGGACTTATTTAGCCTTCAGTTTACGACGAAAAAACTTATTTGATATCGATACGAGGAAATCAAAATTTGACTTACATCCATTCATTTTTCTTTCAGTCTACGGTTTCGCTTTAACTGGAAACAACTATTGCTTTTAGTCTTTCGTGTCAACGTCCAAAGAGTCTGAGCTCCAAGAACCATGGATTAGTTTTAAAGCTTTCATTACACCCGAGAAACGCCGGGCTATACTGCTAGTGTGAAATAAGACCATATACTTTTTGGTTTATAATCTCTCGTTGCTTAAACACACGAGGAATTGACATTCCTGGGATCAGATTGAAAACTATCTGATACCAGCGTTTTAATGATATTTCAAAAGGATTTTCTAATTAAGAACAATCATCCCTTTCTTCGTTAGTTTTCTTTCTCTCCCTAGTAATCTATACATCTCTCTCTCTCTCTCTCTCTCTCTCTCTCTCTCTCTCTCTCTCTCTCTCTTTCTATTTTTTGTTGAAAGGGTTGATTTATTCTTAGTTAATATTTACTAATAACTAATCTTCTGTCTGTCGGACTGACCGCATCAGGAGAGAGGCGTAATATCCGCTTCTCTTTAAATATAATTTCATGTTAACAACACTTACAGGCATTCAATACTAGTGAAATTTAAACCTCACAAACGTTTTAACATTTTATATCATTAATCCAGGTAAAAATATTAATCCAAACTCTTAAGCCCATCAAGTATGTCTCACACTGTTTTCCCTTGTCTCTCTTTCTCTCTATCAGTCCTGTGAGTATAAGATTCTTCAAGCCTTCTTTCCTCATTAGGTGTCCCGGAAACTTCAACTGTCTTTTCCTGATGTTAAGTATAACTTTCTTTTTTGTTTCCATTCTCTCCAAAACCTCTTCATTGCTCAAATGTTCGATCCATGGTATAATCAGCATCCTTCTGTAGAAACACATTTCTGCTGCTTCGAGTATTTCCTTCATCTCTGAGGAAACTGTCCAGTATCCGTTCCCATATAGGAGGACAGATATCACATAACAGTTCAGTATTCTTTTCTTTGTTGCCAACGAAAATTGCCTATCACTTAATACTCTGCTTAATTTTTGGAATGTGTCTTTGGCCATCCCAAACGTCTTCGGATCTCAGTGTCACTCTTTCCGTCCTGTTAGAACACATCCCATGTATTTGAATTACTGTCAGTCAGTTAAGTGTCATATGTGATTACATAGAAAAATGTGCGTATGAAAATTAATATTCTTAAGCCTGTAGCATGGGACAGGCTAGCCTCCCAGAGAGTAAAATACTACGCCTCCTTGGCCTTACACTCTCGGCGGACCTCAAATGGAATGACTATATTGAATCCATTGCCAAATCTGCTGCTATGAAAGTGGGCTCCCTGTGCAGGGCCCGGAAATTTTTCCCACCTGAATCTATTCTGCACATATACAAATCTACCATCCGCCCGTGTATTGAATATTGCTGCCATATCTGGTCGGGTGCCCCTGCTGCTCTCCTTAGGCTTCTTGACAAAATACAAAGGAGGATCTGTAACGTGGTTGATACTGACTTGGCAGACCGGCTGCAGCCGCTCTCACACCGGCGTGATGTGGCTTCCCTGTGCCTCTTCTACAAGTACTTTCATGGCTTCTGCTCCGATGAGCTTAGATCAATGGTGCCGCCTAAGCACGAATTTAAACGAGATACTAGATTAGCAACTAGGTCCCACCCTTTTACAGTTAAACAAATAAGATGTAACCGTAAATTCTACTCCAACAGCTTCTTTTCTCGCGCTTCCCGCCTGTGGAACTCCCTTCCACAAGTCTGCTTTTCCGACAGTTACAATCTCCAGGTGTTTAAATGTAGGGTCAATAGACACCTCCTATCTCTCTAACTCCCAACTATTCTCACAACATTCTCATCTACCCAAACCCTCATTCTCGGTATCCTTACCCGCCTATCACCCACCCTCTGTCATTTCCTATATTTAATCAGCCTTTCTCCACTCTACGTAGCCCCCTGCACAGTAGTGGCAGTGACAAAACAAAAAAAACAGAACAAGTTATTAAACCTGGAAAAGTAAAGGACAAGATATCCTAGCGAAGTAAAAAGTAAGAAATTTCTTACTTAAAATATTGCATATTTGAATTATTTTTAGATGTTGGTTGGTTGGTTGTTTTGTTTTTATGGCATATCAACCTCGGCGGGTCATTTATTGCCAACTAAATTTTTATTTATTTATTGGTGGTAATACCTTTTTCTTTCAACAATTTATTGTTGTTTTTATATAAGTTTTGTGTCTAGTAATACTTTTTTTTTCTTTTCGAGTATCAAGATTCATTGGCATTGGTTTTTAAGGGCAGGGTCCCCAAGTCCTATCCTGATATTTAACCCATAACTGGAGGGAAGGGACGGATTAATACCTTTCCCAAGCGTATTTCTAGATGTATTATTTTAAGAAAGAAATTTCTTATTTTTTACTTCACTAAAATATATTTTCCATGTTTAATAACTTGTCCTGTTCTTTTCCAGGTTTAATATAATGTTAAGAATATTACTTTTCATGCGTGCATTTTTCTATGTAATCCATGATTTTTCCAGGCATTGCTATTAATTTAATATAGATTTAATGCTAAAAACCACATTAACAAAATATAAAATGAAAAAAATTTATATGCAATTGATTAAAAAAAAACAATAAAAAATTGATTTTTATAATTAATTCTGATAATCAATTCCGATAAAATTATATTTTGATGGGCAAAGTTTGATTGACAAACATGATAAAAGATATCATCAGAATTTAAATGTTGAAAACTGCATGAAAAAATATTAAGCAGAAAAAAGTTATAAAGAATACAATTTATTAGAAGCGTTAGTCACTCACTCACTTATGTACTTATGAAGTAAGTCTCCCTTTGCGGAATTCATATATTTTGATGTAACTTTCTTCTACTGAACCAAAATTCAAAACATTTTTTTCAAAATGTAGCTAAGGAGGTGTCCTCAGTAAACTCTTTGAAATTTGGTTGAGAACTGAATTAGTGGTGAAGCTTGAAAGCCGCCTAGATTCATTCAATGTCGGATTTAAGAATATATTCAACCACTGCAGGGGTTGAATGATACCCGCCTTGGACGATCATGTCTTCAAAGAAGCATGACTGACCGGGCAGAAGATTTTCAAGTACTAGGTTGCCATTACTTTCTGCGGTGGACTAGCTAGCAACCAAGGCTATAGAATCCACTGTTCTACTATTTAACTTATAGCTGGAGGGAGAAGCGATAGATTCTTCTTTCCCCAGGGTATTTACGCGTAAGAGAATACAATGAATCCAACTGGAATTTGAATTCGGTTATCCAATTTCTAGTTCCGAACCGATATCCAATGATTGGCATTTTGGGCTCTTCTTTTTACTGATGACCATGCATTCAATTTTCTTTTAGTTTCTGTTTAGTTCTTTCTTCTCGGTTTCCTTCGCTATGTTCTGCAGGAGGTCTTGTAGTTTCCCTTCCGTGCCTGCTACCATCAATGTGTCATCTGCATACCTTACATGTTTTAGCTTAAAACCCTCGATAAAGGTATGAATCTTACTTCTACCAGTAAGTATCACGACGGTTGGCGACTTTTCTATGACAATGGAAAACTTTTAATTTAAAACGGCTTGGTTAGTATTGTGATGCTTAAGGCTATCTTCCCTAAGACACGCCCCTACCCCTACAACCCTGAGAGGTCACGGGCCTTGTGATTGATTGAGATAAACTTAGTCTGGTATAGTGCCATATTGTTGGAATATCGACTAAGAATTAAAGTTATTTTCGCTTCATTCATTTCCGGGCTTACGGCCTATCACGTTGAATACACCGGTTCTCGCTCGATCACTGAAGTTAAGCAACGTTGAACCTAGTGAGTACTTCGATGGGTGACCGTTTGAGAATACCAGGTGCTGTACACGTTTAGTGACGGATCTGTGTTGTGGTGCAGTGGATATTGACTCGGAAAGAGAAATCGGTGAGTCGATTTCGAATTCAAGTTGAATACCCTGCATTCACTTAAGCACCGGTACCCTTGGGAAAGGTATTAATCCGTCCCTTCCCTCCAGTTATGGGTTAAATAACAGGGTAGGACTTGAGGACTCTGCCCTTAAAAACAAGTCCCAATGAATCTTGATACTTGAAAAGGAAAAAGTATTACTAAACTTATATAAACAGCAATAAATTGTTGAAAGAAAAAGGTATTAACCAGCAATAAATAAATAAAATTTTAGTTGGCAATAAATGACCCACTGAGGTTGATATACCATAAAAACAAAACAACCAACCAACAAATTTTTCATTTCCATTTGAGCACAGTGGTTGTTCTCTGTCGAGGAAACGACTATTTTGTTACAACAGCCAGGGTGAAAATAAGACTTAATTCTATAGTAAAAACGACAATTTTGTTGTTAAGGCGTGGGTTTCTTTGGGTCTTTGTCCATCCAGGATGTGAAAGACATATTTAGCACAGCCAAAGACGAATTGCAAATGCAAATCATTTGAGAGACAGGAAAGTTTCGTTGGAAGCACAGAAAAGAGTACTGGATTGTAATGTGATATCTCCTCTCCTATATGGCAGCGAATGCTGGACAATATGTTGTTCTTCTTTAGAACCAAATATCTGTTGCCTCAGAAGGGAATTGTTTTGCGTGGTGAACTTAGTAACAATCATTTCACTATACTAGGCATATTTGTATGTTTTAGTCAGGTTACTTACAGGATGTGCATTGCGGATATCGATTCGGAACGAGAAATCGGAGAGCCGAGTTCGAATTTCAGTTGAATTCATTGCATTCACTTACGCGCAAATACCCTTGGGAAAGGTATTGATCTGTCTATTCCCTCCAGTTATGGGTTAAATAACAGGACAGATTGGGTTCTATAGCCTTGGTTGGCAACCAGTCTACCGCAGAAAACAATGGCAACCTACTGCGGGATAATCTTCTGCCCAGTCAGTCATGTCTCTTTCGAGACATGATCGCCCAAGCGTGTATCACGTTTTGCACTTAACTGACTGACTCTTTCACAAGTTTACAGTAGTCGTTCTCTGAATGAACATATTCTCTGAACGAACGCGTTCTCTCAACGAACCATTAAGATGGAGGCGATAGTACGCCGACAGCTATGACTGGATTAATAATTATTACCAAAATTATATACTGTTGACGACCAGTTTCCTTTTTCTTTGGCGATGTACACAGATGGGCTTCGACATTATTGCGCTCTAAGCTATGAGAAGATGTGGAGGTTTTATTTTCCCCACTTTTCACTGCACTTCTGTTGGAGAGATCTCTTCAAACGAGTTGTGCTGACTAACTTATAGTGATTGCATTAGTGTGCTTGTAAAATTTAAAATACCTGCATTGTATATAAGATCAAAAGATATGAATGCAAAGTGCCCGAGGAATGGTATGCAAGTTTAGCTGCTTAACATCGAGCAGCTTGGTAATTTTACAGCTGTCTCTTTGGTTCTCTTCCCTTTTTGTGTCTCGAGTAACCAACGTCTGCTACTTGGTTGATATCTGGAGACTCACGCGTTATTTAGTAATGAGTGAGAATGATAACAGGAAAAATAATACCTACCCGAAAATAGAAAACAAACAAATCAACCAATCAGAACCTTAGAAACTTTATTTCAAGAAATGATTGCAGTTTTCAACTGCTATATTTTTCTTGTAGAAATGTTATTCGAAATCATACTCCCGTAACATCTTTTCTCGCGCTTTCCACCTGCGGAATTCCCTTCCGCTTGCTTGCTTGCTTTCCGGACGGCTACAATCTTCAGGAATTCAAATGTAAAGTCAATAGTCATCTCCTGTCTCACTAACATGCATCCTCTTTCTCGTGCTCTTTTCTCCGTCCACCCCACTCTCATCAGTATTCTCATCCTTCTCTTACCCTCTTCCCGACACTCCCTGTAACCTGGCACTCTTTCTCTTTACATTCCTTCGATGTAACCCCCTACATAACAGTGGCAGTAAAATGCCTTGCTTGGGGCGACACGATTATAAAAAAAAAAAAAATAATAATTAAAAAAAAAAAAAGCAAAGACGCGGCTGCCAGGAGAAAGAAACGCGACGCCGGGAAGTAGGGGTACGCCTCGCAGCGAATGACGTGACACCTTCCAAAACATCTGAAAACCTGACCGAACGTAGATTCAAAGAATCCTACGCCTTAACAAAGTCTTGACAATCAAATTGTCGTTTTTACTACAGAATTAAGTCTCATTTTCACCTTGACTATTTGTCGTGGACCCGGTTTAAGGTCCAGCAAGTATAACACAAAACAATCAAACTAACAAATAACGAATATATATTAAACACGGCAAAATACAACACTTTGTTAGTAGAACGATAATACGGGTTAGTTATACTATAATTCGACCCTCGAACTGGGACTCGTAATGGTCGGCTATGTTCATGGCGTTCTCCTCAGGCTACTCTCTCAGGCTACGTAGGTTATCTACGCTCACCTCTTGAGAGGGGAGATATATGTAAGGATTGAAAGAGTTCATTCCGTTCTATGGGTGATGCCACCATGACACTATTGTAATAAAATAGTCGTTTTTCCGACAGAGAACAAGCACTATGCTCAAAACGACGCCCTACTTTGAAAACTGGAAACGCAAAAACGCATTCTGTCCAAACTTCGACAACTCACATCACATCATAAGAACAGTCACGTTTTATTATTTCAATGTCAGTCAATTAAGTGCCATACGTGATACACGCTTGAGTGATCATGTCTCGCAAGCGACATTACTGACTGGGCAGAAGTTTATCCCTCAGAAGGTTGCCATTACTTTTAATGTTATTTGCGGTAGATTGGTTGCCAGCCAAGGCTATAGAACACAATCTGTCCTGTTATTTAACCCATAACTGGCGGGAAGAGACGGGTTAATACCTTTACTAGGGGTATTTGTGCGTAAGTGAATGCAAGGAACTTAATTAGAATTCGAACTCGGTTCCTCGATTTCCTCGTTCCAAGCCGATATCTACTGCACCACAAGGCAATTTAAATATACTATTTTAACTGGGTTCTCACCTCACTGAATCCCTTTTTGATGTATCTTCTTTTTTATAATTTGTATTTATTTTTTTTGTATACCCGGCATTTCTCTATTGATATCTCGTATTATTTGATTGATTTGGATTGAAAACATGATCCTTTTTTCCACAACTACCACTAAGTCTTAATTTAGAAAAATACACACTTTTTCTAACTGAAATAACTGCTTTATTTACCATCTTTCACCATACGGTCAGTTTTAGACACACTAAAGTTACAGGGTGTAATCGACTTCTATATTTTCTCATGTTAGGTCATTTGCAGTGGTGTGCAGCAATACGAATTTACTTTCGGAATGTATGATGAAATTTGTTTGGTCTTGAAAAATATTGCGTCATCCGTGATTGCCTCAGATTTTTTAGTCACTATATTCTCGACTATCGATTAGTTGTTCTACGGCCATTGTCTGCCATGGACGTTACACCAAAGAAGCGTATGAAAATTGTAACGCTGCACGAACACACTGGCTAGCCTTACAGAGAGATCGCAGATATTGTTGGTGTCATTCTTTCAACTGTCAATCTTGTCATCAAAGTGAAGAAACAAACTGGATCCATCAGTTCAAAACGGAAGGAAAAATGCGGTCGGAAGAGAAAAACGACGCCAACTGACGTCGTATACGGGATCATTGAAAGTGTGAAAGTTCCCAGGGAAGACATAATTCGTTTTGTTTCAAATAATTTGCACAAGGGTGCAAGTTACTTGTCCAGGAATTGATTATTCCATTTCTGAGAGCACACAAACCACTAACTTTGTGCAAACCTAATATTTATTAAAATTTGCTTTTATTTTCTTAAACTGATTTTGATTTTTTTTCTCACTCTGTATCTCTCGTCATTCTTTGATAATAGTGCGTTTGGTTGTCACTTGATTTAATTCTCTCCAATCTCCTTTTACTGAAATCAAAGAAAATATACATTAAATGTACCACGTATCAGCTTATCCAGAATGCCGTACAATCGCAATAAGCAAAATGAAATCAGCAAGCAAATGAAGTACTTCCCACGCGCTCAATGTCTGTCAACCTCTGGGTCACGATCTGCTTTTGAGTTGCAATAAAAATGATTTTATCTTATTAAATTTTTGCCTAATGTTTAGTAATAAAAATAGTTTTTTAATTGCGAGGTGAGATATAATTTACTGAAGTTTCTGTAGACTTCAGTCAGTTAAGTACCATACGTGAAACACGCTTTGGGCGATCATGTCTCGAAAGAAGATTATCCCGCAGTAGGTTGCCATTGCTTTCTGTGGGAGACTAGTTGCCAAGGCTATAGAACCTAATCTGTGTTATTATTTAACCCATACAGATCTGAAAATAAAATAATTTTCAAAACTGATATGATATTTGGTAATGGTGAGATTAGATGCTTTCTTATATTTTTCTCATTATTTCTTACTTATTTGGTAAAGTCTTTTGTGATATTGTAAAACCAGACTATAAGATCTGATGAAGAGGGTTGCGTTTTATGACCTAAAAAATTTATTCTCTTGAATGTATTTTAATCATTGATCCGAGAAAAAAAAGCTGCATATAACTAATATCCTTTCCATTATAATAAAAGCCGTTGGGTATATATATATATATATATATATATATATATATATATATATATATCCCTTCTGTCACGCTCATAAAGCAATAGCGAGGCAGTGTAAACTCAATGCATTCTTTTTATTACCAGTTATAAAAAACTCTTGTCGCGTGTTTGGTCTTCAATAGTGTCTTATTGTTATTATTTTTGCATTATTTTTGTCATCAAATTTAGAGGAATATATATATATATATATATATATATATATATATATATATCCTTAGTTATGAGGAACTCACCCATATGGCACGTGAACTCGTCCAAACTATATATAAGTAGCAGTTCCGCTTCTACAAAACATATTCCAGCATAACTTGGGCACCTCTGCGTGGTGTAATCGTTAGCAAATTTGTCTCGCTGGAATCATTACAGCCGGGTACCTCATACTTTTGGCCTTGTCACATCTCAAGCGGCGCTTAGTAAATCAACTATCCCAGCATAAATCTGACAGCCGCACTACTAATAAGGCACTGATATTTGTAATACTGTCTTCCCCCACCCCGCTCGCCACCGACAGCTTAGCGACCAGGATTCTTGAGTCCCCAAAAGGACTGCATGGAAATCGTCAGTTCGATTCAGCATAATACGCACGGAAATTGATTTTTGTCACGCTTTGCTCTACTCAACAGTAATAAGTAATCCCGAAAAGAATACCAAAGAAAAAAAGAGTGTAATTAACTTTCACTGAACTCGAACGCGAGCCGCTAAACTACGAAAAAAAATACACTCGTGATTCTCTATGAAATTAAACTTTCTTTTTTTCTTATTCAATTTAAATTAATTGCTGTTTTCGTTTTATTGTGTAAGTAACAAACTTAAGTTTCTTTCATTTTTTCTTTAACATGGATGAATTTAAATCTGCCATGCTCGATTTAAGTTCGAAATTGAACAGCAAAACCAACGAGAACTTAAATGGCAAGAAAAATTTGAATTTCAAAAACAAACTGAAGTCAGACACCAGAAACTCCAAGAGATTCTACTTTAAGCTCAACAAGAGCAAAGAAACTCGCTTAAACTGGGGCCAAATTAGTCAGAACGAAAATACATTCGCACAAAACACGATCTGCAGCGCAACAGAAACTTTGACATATTCTCCGAACGAGGATATAATCTTCGCCTCCTATTTCAATAGATTCGAGGATTTATACGCCACAGATCTCATGAATTCGCGAGACTCTAAGAAAGTTCGCTTTCTTCGAAAACTGGGCACCGAAGAGCCCAAAATTTGTAAATTGTTTTTTCCGTAAAACAAGCGAATTGACATTTACTGAAGCAGTCAAAATTTTTACAGAATTTTTTGTCCTAAAACTTCACTTTTTCAGAAGAGGTGGAAATCTATGAATTTAACCAGAAAAGTAAAGATTTCACAACATTCGCGTCGGTCGTAAACAAGCATTGCGACGACTTCAAACTGTCAGAATTGAGTAAAAATAATTTCAAGTGTCTAATATTTGTTTAGGGAATCGTTTCACGACGCTGACATTAGACGTAGATTTCTAAATGAATGGGTCTTCTTGGCCTTGTATGCAGGAGCGGCGACCTCGTCCATCCCGGGCTTCACCACGCTCCTCGGCACCTCCTGGTATATCTCAATGATGACTCTCCGTCCCATTTGAAAAAACAAAAAACTGTGGTATGACGTCCTCCCTCGCTGAAGATGACGCGAAGGACCACGATGGAGGAGAGAAACATATGCTTCACGAAGGAAACCTCCTCGATGTTTTTGCAGATCCACTTGTCGTTCTGCCTGTTGCTCGTCTGATCCTGGATGAAATTCTTTTCATCAGAACCTCAGCACGAGTCGCCGGACTTGTGGCCGCCCTTCTCACTCGACTGCAACCCCCTTGACTATTTCTTTTGAGGCGTGATCGAGGCCAAGACCAACAAGCACGCCCACAACACGGTCGAATCTCTGAAAGCTGCCATCGTGCCGCTATGGACAAGGACATGGTCGCCAAAGCGTGTGACACATTTCTTGCCCGACTTGACCGAATATATTGATTATAAAAAATGCCAGTCTTCCAGGCCCATATGTGTAAGAATATTTATGCGATATCTCAGTATCATAAAAACCTATGACAGATTAAATTAAGCTATATGAATTTCGCTAGAAATTCATATGTACAACATAGTATGAATTTCGTTTTTATTTAATTAGTATTTTGATTTTTATGAAAGAACTTACACATTTTTTTTTAATTTTTCAGATGCTTGCGACGCCATTTTTGCAGAATTCTCAACGGATGCACCACGTTCTTTAACATCGCAAAAGCGGAAAAAAGGCACGGAAAAGGAACTACGTCAAAGGATTACTATGGATTGATACCCTGCCTTACTCTAGTTACATGTATGTTTTTTAATGTAGCTGGCTGAGACAAGGGACCACTCCATAGATGAACGAAGTATGAAAGATTCTGTATTTGCAGTGAACTAAAAGGTACAATGTACGATATTGTAAGTAATCAGGGTGAGTATGGACGTGTATATAAACGTGTGTGTGATTTATATATTTATATATATATATATATATATATATATATATATTTAGGCAGCAAACTTTTTTGTTTCACTGAATATGAGGGACAAGGAAAATCTTAGTCTTTTGTTTTTTTTTTTTGTTTTTTCTTAGCAACAAAGGGAGGGCAAAACTGGGCATAAGCATGTATGTACGTGTGGCTGTTCATATAAAGACAATTGGGTGTGTGAGAGAAAGATTGCAAGTTAGACGATAAAACAGTATTTACTATTGTCCTCATCTTTGTCGCCCTTTGTACAAATGTTTCGGCCGTTGTACGCTCAGGCCTTCTTCAGGTGCTAGAAATTTCGAACCGAACCCTTTATTACAATCACTGGGGTATATCATTCTCATTCCTTGCGTAAAGCCACGATTGGAACTCATGAGTAGATAACCCTGCAAGTTACTTGTTCACCACTGATGTAGGCTGCATGAGCTAACCAACGTTTATATCCACTGTCCATGTGTCCTTAAGGACAATAACTGAATGGTTATATATATATATATATATATACACACACACACCAGTGATTGTAATAAAGGTTTCCGTTCGAAATTTTTAGCACCTGAAGAAGGCCGGAGCGTACAACGGCCGGAAACATTTGTACAAAGGGCGACAAAGATGAGGACAATAGTCCGAATACTGTAAATACTACCTCATTTCAGAAATATAGACAAATACTAGACGATAAAAGTTGATATTCTAGCAAATAGACGTAATACGCTATAATATAAAGTACAGGGCGTAATGGGCAAACTGTCGCCATTTTTATTTTTAATTTCACGCATGTGCGTTGCTCTATATTTTTTTTTTGGCGTCTGCACAGAATAGTATCATTTGGGCATGCTCTTTGAGAACAAGAGCACCATGACGTAATTCACTCCGCCAGAGATTTGAAAACTGCATGCGGTATTGCTTCGCATTCACGCAGGAATTTCCAATATAAAAATATTTCAGTGTTTGGGTATCAATCTGAGGAATGAAGAGGATTCGGAACGAGTTGAATGAGTCTAATATCGAATGCATTGATGAGGTAATACTCCCTGGTCAAGAAAGTGGCTGCTGGTGTCTGGTAAGAAGTCTCTGCACCATGCCACACAAACAGGTGAACCGAGACACCAACAAAAATTCTTGTAATACTAAAGATGAAATGAAAGCGAATAATATCCGCAAAAAGGAGACCTTCCAGAAAAGATGCAACAAACTTCGAAGTCGTCTGGAGGACGTGGCGGAAGCTACTATAGATTTTATTGACAAGAAAAATACCCTTTGATTATTTCTTGGTAAATATCTATTAAATTTCTTGATAAATGTTAAATTGTGATGTCAGTTATTCCGATTTTTGTCATTTGAACGACAGCTTATCCATCGCACATTGCAGATGACATTTTACGGAATTTCTCAAAGTGCTTAATATTAGAAAACTGCGATAATTATGACGATAAATTAACGTATGGAGACGTGGCCCAGTGGTTAGAACGTTCACTTTCTGATCATGAGACAGGGTTCAGAATATCACTCTGGTCGATTTGTCTGAAAAATGACTTGTATCTATCTTGAGGTGATCTTTTCAAAGTGCCTGAAAACAATACCAAGCCTTACGAGTGAAACTGGAGGGGATGCGGATCTCTTGAGGAGCGGTCGAAAGTTGTGCTAGCACGAAATCACAAGTCATCGTGACCGAGGGTTTGAGCGTACTGTCGTTGCTCTCCTCCAGCCACTGTAACTGAGGTAGGACATCTATGTTCCCTGTCCCTTCAGGACGTAGGCGATCATGGTTCTCCACCTCTCCCTATCCCTTGTGGCTCTTAGTATGTTTGCTTCTGTTACACCTCGCAACCCCCGTTCCGTCATCCACCTGATCAGGCCCTGCAAATATGTTATCCGCTGCCTTCCTCTCTCTTTTTCCTTCTATCTGGCCTGTCAGTATCAAGTTCTCCAAGCTCTCAAGCGCTGAAAACTCCGACCTCGAAAACTTATGGATCCTACATGTACCCTCCGTCTACGTTGAATGGAACTTTAGATGCGCGCGATCTGGCGTGATCAGAAGTCTGAACCTAGCATTACTCATTGATCTTTCCATGGTAAATGTTCAGATGTACGCTCCATTCTTTTGGTTCAAAATTGCGTATCCTGTAATGAAAAAAAAAAAAGAGTAAAAGACAGTAGCTGGCATATAAAGCCAACACATTTATACATACAATATAGTCAGTCAGTTAAGTGCCATGCGCGATACACGCTTTGGGCGATCATGTCTCGAAAGAGACATGACTGTCTGGGCAGAAGATTATCCCGCAGTAGTTTGTCATTGCTTTCTATGGTAGACTGGTTGCCGACCAAGGCTATAGAATCCAATCTGTCCTATTATTTAACCCATAACTGGAGGGAATACATACAATTATTTTACGGAAACTAACGAATTTTAATGAAACTTGGTTATAAACAACCGACAATTTGAAATTGGCACACATTTTCGTAATAACAATTTATCGTAAATAATCAGGCCGGTAGATATAAATATATAATACTGTTTAATTAAAAAACAGAATATCTAATTAAATACAAGTATCGATAAAAAAATAATGTTCATACAATTATTTCTAAATATTCATTGGTCTGTTTTTATATTGACGACTGTTTTTAAATGTTTTCAATGTTGCAATTTTCTTCGTTCTTATTCAAGTGGAGATAGATATAAAAAATTGAGGAAAACTCAACACACGATTAAATGGTTATAAATCCAGACTTTATTTAGGCAGACATAAATATTACACGCTCTATTGTCAAACCGAAAAAATCAAATGTTACATTTGACTCGGAATATTAAGTAATATTGCTCTGGATAATGTCATTGAGGTCTCAATTTTAATCAATTTAATATATTATTAAGAAAAATTGTATTATCCTCTTCGTTTTTAGAAGTTTCGAACTTTTTCTGCCCTCCCATATCTTTTTCTCTCGTATATAACATTAATTTAGAACATGTGAAAACTACAAAAGTGAAAATTTTGTTTCGACATTGAAAAAAGTTTCATCAGGTAGTTAATAAATCATTAAAAAAAAAAATATATATATATATATCAGGTAGTTAATAAATCATTAAAAAAAAAAAATATATATATATATATATATATAATCCTAATTAAGACATGTTATAACGAAAAAAAATTAATGTTTTAATACTATGGATTGTACTTGTTCAGACGATAATGATAAAATTAGTTTTTATGGCAATTTTAAGTCCGCAACTTTTTTTTTTTTTCACACTTAAGAGGTGGGGGACATAATGGTCAGAATAAATATATATATATATATATATATATATATATATATATATATATAATCAAAAATACAATAGACAGAATAACAACCTAATAGCACCACGTATGAATGTCTCAAAAATCCACTACATGCGAAATTACTGCTATTAAATATCACTATTGACATACACTGAGTCCAGAAGCAAACCTGCAAAGGTACAAGAAAAATTAAATGTATTCTGTCCATCGTTTTTAACGAAACATGCATGAATGAATGGCTGCCATACATACACACACACACACACACACACACACACACACACACACACACACATACACACACACACACACACATATATATATATATATATATATATATATATATATATATAATCTTATAACAGGGGTATGAGACTGTTTACACAGTTTATTTATAGCTTAATGACTAGTTACTGTCATATTTGACATCAGCTGCCATAGCTTTTTACTGTTTCGCTTACCTAAGTGGCAATATATTTACACGAAAGATCATGAGACCATTCTCTTCTATGTCACTTGTGTCTTAGTCAATAAGCCGTTAAAAATAGACTTGCTCACCAATGCATTTCGCGCCAATCCGAGATAAACTGTAAAACTAACGAAAGAACAATGCTGATTGGATTAAGCACACAATGGAAAGGGTCACATGACAACTAAAAAAAAATTCCTCACCACTTACTATAAAATTACCATTTTTTTTAAATTATTTTTTTTTAAATTTTCAAGGTGAATAATACTGATAAGATTTTTATCGTTTCTTATATCGGATAACGACGATATTCTCTTACGATTTGGGATTGTTGCTGTGATAACGGATCTGAAGTACGTAGAATGATATTGATCTCTGTCGTGCATGCGCACTGTTAAAACGTTCTAGCTTATTTCTGTTGTTTATAGCAGTACTTGGAAGGAAAGTGCGTAGAGTGTGGTCATCTCTCAACACCAAAAAGTCCATAAGCGTCCGTAATTTCAGCAACAGTTTGGGCTAACACATAATTCTCTACGCCAGACAGAAACCAGATTTTGCCTATAGCAATCTTTTCCACTTGAAAAATCTAATCCCACTTGAGAGGAACAAGATTTCAATGAATCCAAGAAAATGCGACGTGGCAGTTGCTCGCTACTCGATAAAATTAGTTCCAGGAATGCTTTCATCAATGAAAAAGCTAACTTAAAATAAAAAGCGTGTGTTGTGGCTTCAGAAGGAAACTTCTTTGAAGGAAATTAAATGACGAATTGATATGTTCTATATTTCTTGCTATAGCACCAGTTATGATAGTTTTTGATGAGACATAGTTTTCAAAAATGGATTAAATCCATCATATTTTAGGGGACGAAATCGGCTGAAGAATGCATATTAGCCTAACAATTTCTATCCGATTATTTAGGCCAGTAGACGTAAATAAATGTTTAATAATAATAATAAAAAGGAATCTATTAAAATATGGGTACCAATTAAAAATGTTTCAACAAAGAAATTAAAAATATCGGATTTAGTCAATTTCGAAAAATCTGGAAACAAGTGAGTTTAAAAGCACTATTCAGGCTTTGTCTAATCAGTGAGGTCCTACGTGGTCGAGCGGTTAAGACGCGTTTGATCTCTTGGCTGTGTCCCCTAAGAGGACGTATATTCTTCCTAACAGGATTTTACCATTATTCAGACCAGTAAATATGTATACTGTTTAATAGTATTTACTCAAATAAGGGTATCCATTTAAAAAAATTGATGCTTAAATGAATTAAAAATATAAAACATTGTTAGTATTAATTTCTGGAAATATGGAACATACTATAATATAGAAATATACTTTATAATTATTCACAAACTGTTACTTTAGTTATTACGTTACTAAAAAAACCGTAAATTTTCTTTTGCATGTTCGAAAATCTTCATAAAAAAATTAGAATTTCATTTTAACTTTTCTTTCAGGTTTCATCCTTTTAACTTTGTCCTTTTCCTTTGTAAGGCCACAGCAGTGTTTGCATTAGTCAGTTAAGTGATATACGTAATATACGCTTTGAACGATCATGTCTCCAAAGAGACATAACTGACTGGGCAGAAGATTATCCCGCAGTAGGTTGCCATTGCTTTCTGTGTTAGACTGGTTGTAAGCTAAGGCTATAGAACCCAATCTTTCCCGTTATTTAACCCATAACTGGAGGGAAGAGATGGATTAATATCTTACCCAAGAGTATTTGTGCGTAAGTGAGTGCAAGGATTCAACTGGAACTCATCAACCCAATTTGTCGTTCCGGGTCGATATCCACTGCACTACAACGCATATTCTACTTTGCATTACTACAAGAAATAAGCAAAAATGCAAAATTAAAAATTTAAGAATTATTATAAAAAGTCTAACTTAATAAAAATCGGGGAGTTCAAACAAAACTGATTTTGTACATTTTTGCAAATCAAATTTTTATCACTCTGTAGGCGACTATTATAGCGATGCAGAAATGTTAGTCTTGCCAATGCAAATTGTTGAATTTCTTGGTTGTTTGTGTGTGTGTGTGTGTGTCTGTGTGTGTGTGTGTGTGTGTGCGTATATATATATATATATATATATATATATAACCGTATTGATGAGCTGTGATACGGCGAAACAGATCTGTCTGCGGATGACTATATATATATATATATATATATATATATATATATATATATATTATTGAATTTCTTCGTTGTGTTGTCATATCCTTCTATGGCAACACATAAAACAATATTGACTGAAACTGAGAGCCAGGCTACTTCAATTTCAAATATATAGAACTAATATTTAAAACATATTTGGGAGATTCCATATATAGTAATATTTATAAATGATGCTGAGTGATAAGTGTTTTAAATGTATTCTGCTAATAAGTACCTGTTTTTTTAAATAGTAAAATACAAGAAACCAGTGCATAGAGCCGAGTTCGAATTCCAGTTAAATTCGTTGCTTTCACTTACGCGCAAATACACTTGGGAGAGGTATCAATCCGTCTCTTCTCCCTCCAGATATGGGTTAAGCAACATGACAGATTGAGTTTTATAGCCTTGGTTGGCAACCAGTCTACAGCAGAAAGTAAATGCTAACTTACTGCGGGAAAATTTTTGTGCCCAGTCATTCTTTTTTGAGACCTGATCGCCCAAGCGTGCATGACGTATGGCCCTCACCTGACTGACTGAGTGTTACGTAGGTGTCCTTTTTGACCTGACTCTGAATCACATATTACTGAGGGTCGAGATTTAAAAAAATAAAATAAAACGAGTTAAATTGTGATAAGTGACTGACTTTATTTCATTTTTTGAATCCTGAACCTGCCATTTGAAAAAAAAAATTGTCTGGACGGAAATAACGTTAGCGACTGTAATTATTCATTCTGTCAGATCCACTTAAAGACGTCAATCATGACATAAAACCCTAATGAAGCGGTTGGATGGGCGCCTAATGGTAGTGATCGTTTATAAATAGACGCTTTAATGACGAAGCTACTCCCGAACATGAAAATGACAGCTATTTAATGCATGTATGTGTAAAAAAAAAAAAAAAAAATGAAATTTGCCAATTTAGTAAAATGTTAGGAAATTGTTAAAGCAGTGACATAGATTGTGCGATGGATGAATTGTCTAAATTACACAAAAAGAAAAATAACACTGATATCTCATTTTAGCAGATATATCTACCAAAATTACGCAAAAATATCTTGAAACAGTAAAGTAAATTTATTTAATAAAATTGCTATTGACTTCATCCACTGCTTCCAGACGACTTCGGAATCCCCTGTATCTCTTCTGAACGGTCTCTTTGTTTAAGATGCTGAATAGTGCCCAAATTGTTGCTTTCAGTTTATCATTAATGTTACAAAGTGTTTTGTTGGTGTTTCACAAAGTGAGCCCCGCTCATTATAATCAAGAAGGTTGTAGTCTGAGGAGATAGGTGGCCAGATGTTAGGGGGAGATGTGATCGCAGAAATTGTCTGACAGCCATGACTAGGTTCTCCTGCTTTTGAGTTTGATTGCCTCACATAGGGCATTCCAGAAGCAACCCTCTTAACTCTGAGCAGGCCTCCATGTTTAGTCTGAAGCCCTTTTTATATTAGGACGATCAGGAGTTCCCCGAACAGCGGTACTTTTAGACTCGTCCAACTCTTTCCAAATCCTCTGCACTGTTCTCAGAATGACAACCAAACACTGTAAAATGCTCGAATTGGATCTTCCGGTGCGAATGCCAAGCAGTACATGCCGTTTTCAAATCTCTAGAAAGAATTTGCGTTATGGTGCACTTTTTCTCAAATACGGTGCCCAACTGACCTTACTATGCTGTGCAAACGAAAACAACGTGTATGCGCGAAATTCAAAAACCTAAAATAACGACAATTTACCTATTGCACACTGTATAAGTTGGACGCCTCGCTGTGAGTAAGTTATTAGAAAGCTAATTTTACAAGCATTATATCCACTGAAGTGAGTTAAATCTTCACTGAATTATCATACGAAGATTCACACAATGAAGCCTCGAAAGCTACTCCAGGTAGAAGACTATTAAAACGATTGTAATTAATGAGGTTCGTTATATAGATGAAAAAGGAGGTAGAACATGAGTCTGCTCCATAAAGTAGCACTTTAGCAATTGGAACACGGGGGTAATGAGGATGATTCAACTCTGGACGTAGCATGGCAAGTCTTAATTAATGGAACATTTTCTTAAATATGTGTGTGATGTTGCGCCCTTGGGAAAGAGATTGCACACTGGTGAATAAGTTTTCCTAAGCCTGATAACGGAAACGATTTTTAACTCTATCAAAGCTGGAAAGCAAGGGTCATGTACTTCCTGGAACGATAGAATGAGTCGACCATTTTTCTCAGCAATTTTAGGAAGGGATTTTATATATTAGTTCCAAGTCCGGAGTAATCAAAGAGACATTCGAAGCCTGCAACTTCAGATGTAAGCAAGGCAACAAGAGAAATGAAAGCAGTAAACATTAATATTATTGTTATATTTAGAAAAGTTGGGTAATTTTAAGACAATAATTATTTTGTTTATGTATTGAATCTCAATGGATAAGTCGCTATTATTTTTTTTAAATAACACGATATTTTATCTTTAATATTTTATAATATTTTACTTAAATAGTTCCTGCTATCCACCTAGGTGTTCTTGACAAAATCCAACGGAGTATCTATAATGTGATAGATCTCGAGTTGGTAGCTCAGATAGGGTCACTTTCTCACAGACGCAATATGGCTTCCCTGTGTCTCTTCTACAAATACTTTCACGGCTTCTGCTTCGATGAACTTAGCTCACTGGTCACCCCATATCTAAATTTACTCGAGCCACAAAATTAGCAATTAGGTCCCACCCTTTTACTGTGAAACTAATAAATTGTAAACGCAAATTCTACTCCATCAGCTTATTTTCTCGCATTTTCCACCTGTGGAATTCCCTTCATTAATAATAGTAATTTTTGTGTCTGTCTGGTACTGTCCGTATGTTTAATTCCTGAAGCTGATAAGGAGAAAGACGAAAAAGGGTGTCCTTGTATAGGTGTGTATCCTATTGTATACGTGTGTATCCTTGTATAGGTGTGTATCCTATTGTATACGTGTGTGTCCTATTGTATACGTGTGTATCCTATTGTATACGTGTGTATCCTATTGTATACGTGTGTATCCTATTGTATACGTGTGTATCCTTGTATAGGTGTGTATCCTATTGTATACGTGTGTGTCCTATTGTATACGTGTGTATCCTTGTATACGTGTGTATCCTATTGTATACGTGTGTATCCTTGTATACGTGTGTATCCTATTGTATACGTGTGTATCCTATTGTATACGTGTGTATCCTTGTATACGTGTGTATCCTATTGTATACGTGTGTGTCCTATTGTATACGTGTGTATCCTATTGTATACGTGTGTATCCTATTGTATACGTGTGTATCCTTGTATAGGTGTGTATCCTATTGTATACGTGTGTGTCCTATTGTATACGTGTGTATCCTTGTATACGTGTGTATCCTATTGTATACGTGTGTATCCTTGTATACGTGTGTATCCTATTGTATACGTGTGTATCCTTGTATACGTGTGTATCCTATTGTATGCGTGTGTATCCTATTTTTAGTTGGTTTTGCAAGAGTTTGTGATGTCGATTCTATCTAGATAAACATTATTAAGTTGAGGTAAATTCTATCATTGGGGAAAACAGATCACGTGTCTCGGAAAAATTCGGAGGCATGTGGATGTGGCTGTGCATCAGATTAATTCTATTATAGATGGATGAACGTTTTATTAGATAAAGTATTGCCAATTACTATTTTTCTCTAGTATTTTTACATCTTAATTGCAGTTACTTTTCATCGCATTAATGGTCATAGAATGCAGTCTAAACAATTGAAATGAAAGGCAAATGAAACTGAGAAAAAACAAGAAGAAATACTAGTCGAAAATTAATAATAATGAATACTACTTCATCTAAAATTATTAACAATAAAATTCAAGATAATATTTATACAACAAAAGTAAATAAAATATTTGTCATTAATGAAGCATTCGAGACTGTGCCGTGTCCACTAAAATAACAAATAAAATATGGAACATATTTCACACAATAAAAATTAATTATAAACCTATTAATTTTAAACGTGAGAAGCATTTTCAGCTAACAAGACCTACATAAACATCAAAACACACTTACAAAATATTATTTAACCAATGACACGCAATAAAGTGCTTTCATTTGAAAATACGTCGATTAAGAAGGGACTACAAATAAACTTTAAGAAAACTGAGTGCATGGGCATCAGCAAAAGATACAACCCAAAATGCCAAATACAGGTGGGGGATAACAGAATCAAACAAGAATTTAAGTATCTAGGAAGTGTTCTAACAGATGGAAAGTGCGACACGGAGATCCGAAGACGAATTGGCATGGCAGAGGACGCGTTCCAGAAGATGAGCAAAATACTAACACACAGGAAAATCTCAATAGAAACGAAGAAAAGAGTTCTAAACTGCTACGTGATGTCAGTTCTTCAATACGGCAGTGAATGCTGGACAATATCATCGAAAATGAGGACAAAACTGGAAGCGGTCGAAATGTGGTTCTACAGAAGGATGCTACGGATATCGTGGACTGAGCATACAAGCAACGACGAGGTGTTAGAAAGAATGACAACAAAAAGGATATTGATGCTGAGCATCAGGAAGAGACAACTGAAGTTCCTGGGACATGCAATGAGGAAGGAGAGCCTGGAGAACCTGATACTGACTGGTCAGATAGAAGGAAGGAGAGACAGAGGAAGGCAGCGGATAACATATTTGCAGGGCCTGATCAGGTGGATGACGGAACGGGGGTTGCCAGGAGCAAACATACTAAGAGCCACAAGGGATAGGGAGACGTGGAGAGCCATGATCGCCTACGTCTTGAAGGGACAGGGCACATAGAAGAAGAAGAAGAAACCGTGCAATACAAATCAGAAATATTGTTTTATTAGTCATCATGATTTAGGTAAACACCGCCAAAATATCTCGTGGATGTATAAATAACCATACAACGTAGTACTTAGAAATTAATAAAATAATATAATTCTACAGCCGATTTCTTAGAAAAATGGTATACATATCACAAAGTCCGGACCCCCCACAAAAGAGAACCACACATGCAACCAAGGTCCACGACGCCCTAGTTGCCGACTCCATTTTTCGTCCACACGTAACAGAAATATTACGTTATACATTATTAGAGATGATCTTTAAAATAGATTGGATCGTCTACGTAAAGCAGATGACCAGCCCTCAGTTTAGCACTGACCAAGCTACAACGAGATCGCCTCAGACTACGGTGCCACCATCCACAGTAACAACTAAATTCTGTCCATCTCTTATATCCACGCTACTACTACTACGCCCGCATGCTAATACTGACTTTTTCACAAAAACACACATGTAACCACATACCACTGTTCTTACATACGCAGTACAGTTTATATTATATCTAAGAACTTTATTAGCAACCAAAAAATTAATGTTATTTGTTCATTCTACGTTGATTTTCTACAGAATTTTATTCTTTATAAGAAAGTCTTTGAATTATTCTAAACGGCTGAATGAGGACCAATTCCGCAACAATATTTTAATTTATTCTATCGAATACCGCTGCTCCAAACTTTTACGTTCAACAAATACAAAAGTAGAAGGATTCATAAAACAGTATAAAAACAGAAAATGATACTGATGTATATAAATGTGACAACGAGCGATCGGGGAGATATAAACAATGAGCTTAAATTTTTAGAGATGATCTTCCAACAGTTTGGGTCTTTTTTATCAAGCAGATGACCAGCTGTAACAGAAAAATGGGGAATTCAACAGAAATGGGAAGCGAGTTCGAGTCTTGCCAAGAGCTTGTATCAAGTCTTTCTCCCTTTCTGCTCTACTCTCTTGCTTGGGGTAAAGTGATTATAAAAACTTCTACTCCAGCAGCTTCTTTTCTCGTACTTACCGTTTTTGGAATTCCCTTCCGTGTGCTTGCTTCCCTGATAGGTTACAATCTCCAAGAATTTGAATGTAAGGTTAATTGCCTTATTCTATTTTTTTTGATTTGCATCCTTTCCCTAACAATCCTTGTATCATGTTCTTCATTTCAACTCCACTCTCATACAACCCTCTTCATACTAGTGTTCTCATCCTTCTCTTACCCATTTTCTGACACCCCCTGTAACTTGTTTCTCTTTCTTATCACTCTTCTCTTATGTAATCTCCTGCGCATCAGTGGCAGTACTGCCTTGCTTGGGGTGAAATGGTTATAAAAAAGCTTATTAGTAGCCAAGAAATGGAACTTAAAAATGGGAAAAAATAGGAAATAAAAACAAGTCAAAAGCTGATGATGACGACAAATTCCTGTCAGTTGGATACCAGTCAAGCACATCTTCTAAGAACACGCTGATACAAACATTTCAACCCAATACTTTATTAAACTTTCTTATATAACATTCTATCAATGATTTTTTTCCTTTCTGAACAAGACTTTATCAGAACAAACCTTTTCCAAGAACAATTATTCATTAATTCCCTACCGCATGCATGCTTCCCCGACGGCTACAACCTCCAGGAGTTTAAATGTAGGGTCAATAGACACCTCCTAACACACTAACTCGCACCCTTTCTCTCAAACACTCTTCCTATGTACCTCCTTACTCGTCTATCACCCTCCTTCTGACATTTCCTATATCCAATCGCTCTATGTGACCCCCTGCGCTATAGTGGCAGCGGAATGCCTTGCTTGAGGTGACACGATAAAAAAAAAATTTTCTTTTAATCTTGCTATCTGGTTAAAAAAAAAAGAAGAAATAAAGCAATTACTTCATGAAATTTCTGTCTCCGTATCTTTTGAATATTTTATGCTGTATAACGATTTCATTGAAAATAAAAAGATTTTTAAACTTACTCTTTGCTTCTTTGTTTTTAGTTTTTGAAAATTTTCACATTTGATTTGGCCTTTGCATAAGCACCTTTTTTTTTTTTTGCTTTTAGGCTAATGACGTCATGAGACATCCAATCTACACTACATTTAATTTATTTTAATTTTTACTCTCATTAGAGTTTTATATCCACCCCTTTAAATCCAATGGATTATGTTTTAGGATTTAGTTACTTAAATGGTTGGATTTCATTTTTAGCTGTTGTTATTTGTTGTGAAGCAAAGTTTTTCCTGAATGTTGTGGTGTCACTTTTCTTGTTTGCGTTCCAGTCAGTCAGTTAAGTGCCATACGTGATACACGCTTGGGCGATCATGTCTCGAAATAGACATAACAGACTGGGTAGAATATTATTAGTAGATTGCCATTGCTTTCTGCGGTAGACTGGTTGCCAGCCAAGGCTATAGAACCCAATCTGTCCTATTATTTAACCCAAAACTGGAGGGAAGAAACGGATTAATACCTTTCCCAAGGGTATTTGTGCGTAAGTAAATGCAAGAAATTCAACTGAAATTCGAACTCGGCATCCCGATTTATCGTTCCGAGTCGATATCCAACCGCTTTCGAGTCATATGAATTAAAAATTGTGTATCGGGGCAAAAATCCCTATTTTATGCAAGTTTCTTTAAAAAGGTGCTGTGGTTATGCTTTAATTATGCAATAATTTTTATTGTAATCTTATGATTCTTTTTTTCTTTAAAATTAAATTAAAAATTATATACAATTTTTTCCGAATGTTTTATATTTGATTTTCAAGGATCCTATATCAGCATTGTCAGATGTTATAAGTTTGTTTACAGATTCGTTAAGAGTATCAGTGGCGTTTTCATTTAATCTGGTAAATTTAAACCAATCATCAATGAAGCGGTCTTATGTTTTGCAGTAATCAAATTTTTCCAAAATTACATGAGTATTGGGATGTACGTTGTGGTGTAATGGATATCGGCTCGGAACGAGAAATCGGGTAGCCGAGTTCGAATTCCAGTTGATTTCCCTGCGTTCACTTACTCGCAAATACCCTTGGGAAAGGTATTAATCCGTCCCTTCTCTCCAGTTTTTGGGTTACATAACATACTACGGGATAATCTTCGGCCCAGTCATTCATGTCTATTTCGAGACATGATCGCTCAAGCGTGTTTCACGTATAGCACTTAACTGACTGATTGGAATTATCACCTATTTTGATAACGATATTACGGTTGTTTTTTTATTTTATTTTATTTTTTTGTGTTTTTGCAGTTGTTTTGAGTTTTGCTGTTGGAATGTTAATATAGCTATTGCATGGAGTCTGGTCTTTTACACATTCTACCGCGAGAAGATCTCCGAGGTTTGGAACATAAACACAAACAAATAATTAAAAAAGATATGCAACTTATAACAAGAAAATATTCTACTTCCCAATAAGAGTAATCATATACACCTATTCAGTCATAAACAGATGACCAGAAGAAATTCCTAAATCTAAGACCAAATTGCCATCCCAGCTTAAATTGAGCCTCTTCATAGAAAAGACTGAAATTGAAATCTTACATCAGTCATTATCCCAACTGAAAAATGACAAATAAATAAATTTTCATCCAAACCCCCAGAGACCTTCTCAAGGTAAAAGGTCGAAAAGATCATACGCCTTGCAATAGCTATAATAACCTTCCAACAACAGAACGCGAAACCTCAGCGAAATAATTAAAAATAAACCTAATGTTCTCATTAGAAGATCTGATAATTCCAAGACTTACATAATTTTAGACAAATAGGATTATAACAAAAAATTACTGCACTTCATTATGGATAGGTCTAACTTTACAAAATTAAATAAAAACATCATTGAGACGATAAGACATGTTAACATCTAACGATGCTGGTATAAGATCCTTAAAAACCATATATAAAACATTCGAAAAATGTTTTTATAGTTTGTCATGAAAAAAAAGAAAAATTAGAAAATCACATAAAAAATTATATAAAAATTTAACCACAGCAGCTTATCATTCGGTTTCAACGAAAAGAGGAATTGCTGCCCAAATACACGTTATATATAACATGGATGAAAACACAACTAAATCAGAAATAATCAAACAATAAGAAAAGAAAATACGCCAAATAAGTCCTTTGCAAGAAACATAATGGACAAAATACATACTCAAGAAACCAATCAAAACCTGGAGAGGACGGATTAATACCTTTCCCAAGAGTATTTGCGCGTAAGTGAATGCAATGAACTCAACTGGAATTCGAAGTCTTCCATTTTCTAAGAAACCAATATGAAAAACAAAATAGAGGTAAGCATTTCAGAGCATATTATCACATACAAACACATCCACACATCAGGTAAACTCACAAAGTTATATCGAACGACTTACTAATGAACCCGCATAACAAACAAATATTTCATAATAATAATAATTTTAAATATTCACGTGCCTCCACATCTACCCATCAAATACACTCACCAAGACATACCAGGCCACCTAACAACGAGCCCATATAACGGGCCACTATTTCATAACACAAGCAGACACAACTACAAAACATTCCCCTCAACACAAAATGGCCGTCACTAATACTACAAATCCACTATTGAAATATACACACCCATCCAAGATCACCTACATATGCCAACACCACATTTTCCAACCCAAACATCTACCACCCAGAAATTTCAAAACAAATAAAGATATCTCACCAACGAGAAAGCATCTTTTAGAACAGCCGATCCGAAGGATAAGACCAATTTAAAAAATACAAAACACATTATTAATCTTCCTCATATCCTTTAAAAGAAGAGAAAATAAACCTTTTAAAGTTAGGTCTAAAATTTTGTCCTACTCTAATAAGTAACATTACAGACCTAGAGAAAGACCTTAGAAAATTCGAACGGAAATTTATACTTATAGAAACATTACACAACAACAACAATACTACCGATAGCACAATAGTAAAAAATCTAATTATTTCCCAAACAAGAACTACTATTCAAATGAAATTAACATATTCTTTGAAAAAATCTGCGATACAGACTTTCAAAACTATCACAACCCCCATAACAATCTCACACACAAACAAAAACTAGCATTAGAAAACATCTAAACACACAAAGTCAGTGCTGTAGTCATTATAGATAAAACTTACTACAAACAAATATTCAAGATGTGCTAGGTGACGAAAATAATTACAAATTAATCAAACACGATATAGATGAAGACATCGCATCAAAAATTAAAAAGTAAACTCTGCCTTACACACAGTAGAATACTAACGAAAAAACGGTTTTCTTACAGATTTTGTTTAAAAACCTAACAATTTTTACAAACTCTCAAAGATACACAAATCAAACACAATTAAAGCAGCTATCCATGAACAAAACTCGGAATATATTTACACCCCAAACCCTAGTGATCTTAAATTCAGACCAATTGTAGCAGGGCCAGCGTGCTCAACAAGCAGACTGAGCCACTTTATAGATAAAATATTACAACCATACACCCCAAAAATAAAAAGCTACATCAAAGACAGCATACATTTCCTAAGCTTCACGCCACAAAAAGTAGACCCTGATACACTCATAGTAACATTTGACGTAAACTGCCTGTACACTAGCATAACCGATGCACTGTCATCGCAGACATTTACCATAAACTCACAGACACCCAACAATACCTCCATTTAAAGAGTCACCACCCCAAAAGTTGTTTAAAATCCATCCCCTACTCCCTAACACGATGAATTTGCACAATAGTAGCTGACGAAACCCTTCCTAAAATACGCCTAAAAAACTATAAAAAAACACGACAAATAAGAGAATACCCCACTCCACTAATAAACAAGGGTTTTCAACTGGCAGAATCTTTCCAGAATCCAGAAAAGCAAAAACCAAAAAATAAAAACTAAAATAAACAAGAAAAGAAGAAAATATTCTAACATAGATTTCAACTCACAACAAAAGCAACCCAGAATTATTTACAAAGATCAAAAGACACGTAGAATTACTCAACAAACATTATAAAATAAAGGAAAGCTTAAAGACAACTAAAATAATTAAAAGCAAACGCCAACCCCAAAATTTAAAAAACATACTAACCTCATCAAAATTATAGCAACACACAACACGGGGGGGGGTGATCACAAAATGCAACAAAAAAGATGTGGGGTATGCAACATAATAATAAAAGGAAAACACTTTAAATTCGGAAACACATCTACATTTGAAATAAAAACAATTCTTAGCTGCAATTTTAAAAACGTAATTTACGCTGTAAAATGAGATGAATGCGCAAAAATATACATGGGGTGACACAAGGTTTGAATAAAAGAGTAGTCTTGCACTGAAGTAACAGTTAACTAGCCAATAACAGGAAATTGTACGTTCCCCAACATTTACACGAATGTAGTGGAGGTAAATTCAGAGTAATGCTTATCTATCAAAATGCAGATTATAACATGCCCATGATGCGGGAAGAAATATTTATAAAAAATACAAGTGTTCGCTCAATAAAGCAACATGAAAAACCCAAGACACATACACAGACACACTAAATTCAAACGCGATAAAAAAAGAATAAAAGAGTAGTCTTGCACTGAAGTAACAGTTAACTAGCCAATAATAGGAAATTGTACGTTCCCCAACATTTACACGAATGTAGTGGAGGTAAATTCGGAGTAATGCTTATCTACTAAAATGCAGATTATATCATGCCCATGATGCGGGAAGAAATATTTATAAAAAATACAAGTATTCGCTCAATAAAGCAACATGAAAAACCCAAGACACATACACAGATACACTAAATTCAAACGCGATAAAAAAAAAAACATTAAATTCAAATAATATTCCAAAAACAATAAAAAAAAATAGATGGCCCGTAGAATAGAACTGAATCAAAATCGCTAAAAGAATTTTGAGGTATAAAGACGAAATCAAATTTCGCAAGTCCGTGTAAAATGTTTATAGCCAACTAAAGCTGATGGAAAAGATTTAAAGTGCGAGTGTGGAAAAAAAAAACAAACACGCACGCATAGGAACTTTCTGACCTGCTCACCACTTATCTATTTATACACAATACTTTGGCCATCAGTAAAACAAACGGATCTTGATGTGTAAAGCCACAAGTTTATTCGCCTGAAGAGAGTCAACTTTAGACTCGAAACACGTGTAGCTTCAAAAATAACCTTATGGACACTTAATATATCATAAAAAAGCAAGTAATATTAATAATAATAACAACAATAAATCTACACTTTAAACAAAACGTTCCCAGCTTCTCGCATTTTTCTTATATATATATATATATATATATATATATATATATATATATATATATATATAAGAAAAATTAAGACAGACGCGTTATTTCATGGTATTACCATGAAATAACGCGTCTGTCTTAATTTTTCTTTTATTTGCTCTATATGTATATATATGTATATATGTTTAGAGCTCTCGTAGAGAGTTATCCTACCATTATATGTAAAGGATACTCCTTTGGATTCTTCTATGTCCACAGGGCATGTTAATATATATATATATATATATATATATATATATATATATATATATATATATATATATTTCAGTCAATTATTTGACTTTTATATACGTTTGAGGGATCATCTCTCTTTCAAGAGTAGGCAGAAGATTTTCCCGCAGTAGGTTGGCATTACTTTCTACGGTCGTCCGGTTGCCAACCAAGTATATAGAACACAGTGTGTCCGGCTATTCAACGCATAGCTGAAAGGAAAAGAGATGAATTAATTCCTTCCCAAAGAGTTTTTGTGCGTAACCGAATGAAATCAATTCGAACTGGATTCTCATTCGGAATCGATACCCATTACACCACTACAAACTTGATCACCGAAGAGTGTATCATGTACGACAATTAACTGATGGACTTGAATAAAATGGGAACACAAAACATTTTGGCCGTGTTTACTGAACAACCTGCGCATGACTTGTTTATAGTGCTCATTGCTTGTGCAGCACAATGCACTTTATCTCTCCATCTAAACAGCGAAATCTGTATTCGTACACGGTTTGCCATTTGTCAGGTGCTCCCGAAAATCACGACTATATGACAATGAAGACCTATGAATAAAGAAAAAAGAAGTCTTTGACACTACAATGGAAAGCTTTAACAGCACAGGAACCTGCAAACTCTTGAGCTGGTATACGAACTAAGTAGAAATGATACAGACCTCTACCAGGACGATGGGCTCTTAATCCTAAGAAACTGTAGCAACCAAAACTTACCCATAGCTAGAAAAACAATCATAAAATTTTCCAAAATATGGCATTCATTATAGACACAAAAACTAACACATACGAATTAGATTTTCTAGATATCACCTTCAACCTAAGAAGAAAAAAAACATACAGAAAACCCAATAATAAATCACTGTATACACACACATCTTCCAAAAATCGGCCATCAATAATCAAGCAGATCCCACAATCATTTAATCGCAGGCCTTCCGACAATTCCTCCAGCAAAACCATCTTCAATGAAGCTGAGATATTATGAAACAATCCTAAAAGATAATGGTTTTTCAGCAATGCCCACATACATACCTCACAGCACAAAAAGAAAATTAAAAGAAAGAGAAACATCATATAGCTCAACCTATCGTTCAACAAAAACGTAAAAACAAAATATTCATTAAACAATTCCCCGCATTAAGCACGCTCCACAAGATATCCAACAAAACAAAGTAAAAATCAGCTACAGTTGCATAGAGAACATTAGACAAAAATAATAATAAAAAAGCACAACAGGAAAATAATTAACCAGCCGAAAAGTAAACCCACATGTAACTGCAAAATAAAGAATGAACGTCCACTAAACGGCAATTGCTTACAGAACAATGTAATATACCAAACCACAGTAAAATCAGCAGATAACGAAGAAAAATATGTATAGAAGTAACTGAAAAACCCTGGAAACAAAGAAACTACGCACACAAAACCTCCCTTAAATAAATACGCAACACCACAATGTTTTGAAATATATCTGAGAGATTAAAAGCAAAAATAAATAAGTAAATAAACACACACTAAAATGTAATTGAAAATAAAGAAAGGAACATCAACCTATAACAATCTATACAAAAACTCGAAACTCTGCCCTGATGAAAAAATAACTATAATTATATTCCCAGATCATAACAAACTACTAAATAAATGATCAGAACTCATCTCAAAATGCAAACATAAAACAAATTTTATTATGTCACTTAAAAATCAAAAACCGAAGATGAATAAACGATAATAAATAAAATAAAAGCAAAAATAAGCCAAATAAATTAATCCAAACAAATAAGTAGAGCAATAATAGACAAATAAAAAAAGACAGCGTATGTACAGCCAAACACAAGAAAACGTAGTAATAACAATCTACTACAAAATAATTATTAATAAATAAAAACGCTAAATAACAACATTATAGTCCAAAAAACTATATCCGAAACCAATTTTCTTTTTTCCCGCCTCCAGGATAATTAAAAACTGTTAACGTCCACGTAAATATTCGGTAAAATAAAACCTATATATGTATATATATATACACACACACACGCACACACACACACACACATATATATATATATATATATATATATGTGTGTGTGTGTGTGTGTGTGTGTGTGTGTATATATATATATATATATTAAAAAAGGATTAATTCAAAGATGTTGAATGGCCATTTCGATATGAAGATCCCCACGGGGGACGACACATCACCTCAGCTACAGAAAAAACCTTTCAGAAACTTTTTTTCTGTTGCTGAGGTGATGTGTCGTCCCCCGTGGGGATCTTCATATCGAAATGGCCATTCAACATCTTTGAATTAATCCTTTTTTAATATATATTTGCTCTGTAATATTTTATTACATGGAGCTCTCTTCCTGTATCATTTTTTAATATTAAAATAAATTTTTAATATTAATTAGGATCGGGTTTTTTGGAATTTACCTTCCTGCTTTTTTCCCTTGGATTGAAGTATCTGAATTAAAATATATATATATATATATATATATATATATATATATATATATATATATATTCTAAGCATATACTGTTAAATATAAGAGACAATGAATGTCTATTATGTTTAATCATGAGCCGTTCTAAACATCGTATTTTGGCTTTAATTTCAGTTGAAAATAAAAACAAAAATTCTTAAACATTTGGATAATTTTTTATTATGTTGGTTCTAAGCTTTCGGCTCACATGAGCCATCTTCAGAAAGGTTATAAGGGCGGTAACACAAAAACATACACTATAAGCGACGATTTTATCTTATGTTGACATAAAACTCCGCTAAGCAACGCCAATAGTTACCAAAAATAACAAACGCAATTCTCAAATTTTCAATGCGGTTCTATGACGTCACACCGCGTGATAGCGCGAAATGACAACAAAATCATGTATTCAATTATAATGTAATGTGTTATGTCTTTATTTTCACTTGAAATTAAAGCCAAAATACGATGTTTAGAACGGCTAATAAATAAACATAATAGACATTCATTGTCTCTTATATTTAACAGTATACGTTTAGAAAATTATTTGCTGCCTCGATACACTATATATATATACAAAAGAATAGCAATTTTATATTAATTGTTAAATTTTTTTTTTGAAAGGCACGGACTCACTCAGACAGACACACGCTCATCTGCCATTCTGAAGATGAGATTTTGATCTCGAAATATTAGTGTATAATAAATAGGTAATACGCAAAAACTTCTTTACCTTTCTTTATTTTACTAAACGCATTGTGACAGCTTTCACGACCTAACCATATACCTAATATACACAATGCTTCAAGCAAATTACAAAACTTTACAATTGTTTATATGTAATATAATAAACTACACAAAATTTTCATGTTTCAGAAGAATATTGTTCTTCCTCAGGTGATATTTTAAAAATAAAAGGCAAAAATGTTTTATTTTAGAAAACATGAATTCTTGATTATTCAGAAAATTAAGGAGGGGTGGTTGAAGGATGTTAAACAATACGATTGTAGATTTGTCAATATTTCTCAATCAAAAGTGAGAATTAGTTTGAAGCATAATGTCAAAACATGACACATTTTTATTTTGTCTGGACAAGATACATAATAGGAGCATACATATCTTAGATGCAAATGAAAAACCCAAGGTAAAATGGAAACGACAAATAAAAAACCCAAGGAAAAATAGAAACAACAAATAAAAATCCCAAGGTAAAATAGAAACGACAAATAAAAAACCCAAGATAAAATAGAAACGACAAATAAAAAACCCAAGGTAAAATAGAAACGACAAATAAAAATCCCAAGGTAAAATAGAAACGACAAATAAAAATCAAAAGGTAAAATAGAAACGACAAATATCCCAAGGTAAAATAGAAACGAGAAATAAAAATCCCAAGGTAAAATAGAAACGACGAAAAACACAAGGTAAAATAGAAACGACAAAAAAAAAACAAGTTAAAATAGAAACGACAAATAAAAAACCCAAGGTAAAATAGAAACGACAAATACAAATCCCTCGGTAAAAGAGAAACGACAAATAAAAAACCCAAGGTAAAATAGAAACGACAGATAAAAATCCCAAGGTAAAAGAGAAACGACAAATATAAAACCCAAAATAAAATAGAAACGACAAATAAAAATCCCTTGGTAAAACAGAAACGACAAATAAAAAACCCAAGATGAAATAGAAACGACAAATAAAAATCCCAAGGTAAAATAGAAACAACAAATAAAAATGCCAAGGTAAAATAGAAACGACAAATAAAAATCAAAAGGTAAAATAGAAAGGATAAATATCCCAAGGTAAAATAGAAATGAGAAATAAAAATCCCAAAAAGGTAAAAAGAAACGACAAAAAAAAACAAGGTAAAATACAAACGACAAATAAAAAACCCAAGGTAAAATAGAAACGACAAATACAAATCCCTCGGTAAAAAAGAAACGACAAATAAAAAACCCAAGGTAAAATAAAAACGACAGATAAAAATCCCAAGGTAAAATAGAAACGACAAATAAAAAACCCAAACTAAAACAGAAAGCACAAATAAAAAACCCAAAGTAAAATAGAAACGACACATAAAAAACCCAAGTTAAAAGAGAAACGACAAATATAAAACCCAAAATAAAATAGAAACGAGAAATAAAAATCCCTTGGTAAAACAGAAACGACAAATAAAAAACCCAAGATTAAATAGAAACGACAAATAAAAATCCCAAGGTAAAATAGAAACAACAAATAAAAATTCCAATGTAAAATAGAAACGACAAATAAAAATCAAAAGGTAAAAATTCCAATGTAAAATAGAAACGATAAATAAAACCCCAAAGTAAAAGAGAAACAACAAATAAAAAATCCAATGTAAAATAGAAACGACAAATAAAAAACCCAAGTAAAAATAAAAACGTCAAATAAAAAACCCAATGTAAAATAGAAACGACAAATAAAAAACCCAAGTTAAAATAGAAACGTCAAATAAAAAACCCAAAAAATAAAGAGAATATATATTTGTCTATCGTTCGGTTTACAATCATCCAGATCTTTTGAACAGGAGAAGAGGTTCATCCCTTGGATTGGGTTTCCGGTTCCATCTAAAGTCTACATCAGCACCATAATCTAATGACTTTTACCTGAACTCTGATATTTTATTCGCTAATTGAATCTTAATCTTTTCAAGTATAGAATTAGCTGCCTAACATTTCTGTTATTTTGTCATTTCTTTCATTAATAAAATTCAACAGAGTAACCTAACACTTTGCGTGGCTTTTCAGCCTTGTATTTGGTGAACATTTGTAAAAGAGATGTGATTCTACAGAAGGATGCTGAGAACACAGTGGACGCAGCAGGTGAGCAAACGAAACGAAACGGATATTTAAATTTAGAATCAGAAAGAGACAGTTGAAATTTATGGGACACATAAGGAGAAAGAGGCTTAGAGATTTGAACACACACAGTAAATAGCGAAAGCAAGCCGGGTAGAAGGGGCCAGACGTACTGCATTACATACGGCATATCACGTTGAATACACCGGTTCTCGTTCGATCAGTACTGGTCAGTACTTAGATGGGTGACCACTTGGGAATACCAGGCGCTGTAAGCGTTCAGTGACGGATGTGCGTTGTGGTGCACTGGATATCGGCTTGGAAAGAGAAATCGGTGAGCTGAATTCAAATTCCAGTCGAGTACCCTGCATTCACTTCAGCAATGGTACCCTTGAGAAAGGTATTAATCCGTCACTTCCCTCCAGTTATTCGTTAAATAACAGGATGGGGCCTGGAGGCAACCCATCTAGTGTTGGTGTCACAATAAAAACACCCTTCGTAGCCCCTGGCGAAGCATCACGTATTCAGCTATTTGACAAGATTATGAACTTCGCTGCAAACTGCGCCAGGGTTCCAAATGCACAGGAAATACTGGAGGGTGTAGTAAGCTCTATCTCGGCCAAGGCCACAAGACGAGGACGTGCCAGACGTGATAATCTGGTCTCGAAAGAACTATGATTGACTGGGCAGATCTGTAGTAGATTGGTTACCAACCAAAGATATAGAACCCAATCTGTCCTGTTATTTGACCCATAGATTCAGGGAAGAGACAGATTAATGCATTTCAGGGTATTTGGGCGTAAGTGAATGCAACGAATCCCAGTTAAAAGCTTGAGTTAATAGATGAACAGAGAAGTTAGAGATAGCATAAGACTAACATTGCTTACAGCTACAAGATTAGGTGGTTGTGGAGAGCTATGATTGTTCATATCCTGAGGGGACACGGTACATATTTAAATAACAACAACAGAATAAAAAGTAGTGGAGTAGTAGTTAAAATAGTAGCAAGTGTAATAGCTGCAGAAGTACAAAACTTGTAGTTGGTAGAAGTTGTAATTTTAATCATAGTAGCAATAGTAGCAGTAATAGTAATGATAGTAGCAATTGTAGTAATAGTTCTTACAATAATTATAGTAACAGTAATAGTAAATTAGACCAATACTTCTTTTTCTATGTGCCGGGTCCCTTCAGGACATAGGCGGTCATAGCCTTCCACATCTTTCTACCCTTATTGGCTCTTAACAAGTTTTCTCATGTTCAATCAGTTATGTGTCATTCATGATAAACGCTTGGGCAATCATGTCTCGAAAGAGACATGATTGCCCAATTAAATTCCATATTAAATTAAATTCCATACGTGAAAGAGACATGACTGACTGGGCAGAGTATAATCCCGCAGTAGGTTGCGACTAATTTCTGCGGTAAGATGGTTGCCAGCCAAGGCTATAGAACCCAATCTGCCCTATTATTTCACCCATAATTGAAGGGAAGAGACGAGATAATCTTCTGCCCAGTCAGTCATGTCTCTTTCACGTATGGAATTTAACTGAATGACTGAAACTATTAGAAAAGAAATCACGGTTACATCTAGCTATTTCAACAGTAAGAAGATGAGACCTAGTTGCCAATCTAGTAATGTGTTTAAATTTATGCATTCGAGGTAACAAGGAAAAGATAAAGATGGCCATGAAATTATTTAGAGAAAAGACAAAGGGAAGCTACGTTGGGAAAATGACTGATCTTAAGATGCTAGGCCAGGACTGATAACCTTATAGATGAATCTTCAGATTTTGTTGCAAGATATATGAAAGGCGATCCAGGTAAAATGAAAAAAAACAGTGCTTGATTCTTTGGATGTAGCAGGACTTGTGTTAAATATAAAGGTCTGAACTGGTCAAACTAAAAAACGGAGCTCGTTGGAACATTTGCTATGCAAATAGCAATAGATTAGCGACAGGCTTGTAACTTATGTGGGTGGAAAACGTATATCATCACCTCACAGTCAGTCAGTTAAGTGCCATACGTGATTCAGGCTTGGGTGATCATGTCTCGAAATAGACATGACTGACAGGGTAGATGATTATCCTGCAGTAGTTAGCCATTACTTTCTGCGGTAGACTGGTTGCCAGCCAAGGCTATAGAACCTAATCTGTCCTGTTATTTAACCCATAACTGGACAGAAGAGACGGATTAATACCTTTCCCAACGGTATTTGCGCGTAAGTATAATGCAAGGAATTTAACTCGAACTCGAACTCGAACTCGAACTCGAACTCGGCTCTCCGAGTCCTCGTTCCGAGTCGATATCCACTGCACCACATCGCACATCCTACGCCACATCGCACATCACCTCACAAGGTAGTGTAAATTAATTGAATCCTATCAAAGGTGACGATTGAGCAACTTATGCTCAGTTACGGCAAAGATTTTCGGTAACTGGTCTAATTTGACTCTTTCTGGGAGGGTACAATTAGCATTATGTCTTCAAAATTTTGAAGTTTTCAAATGTTTACACGGATCACTCAATACACAGAAGCAGAATCATCATAAAAACTCTAGGAAATATTTGTCAGTGAGGACCGTCGGTTTTATAAATCAAATTCTCAGGCTTAAATATATAAAAAGCTGAGAAAAATACTCGAACTTTGCCTGAAAGCAGGAAATAATTTCCGCGACAAGAGTACCATTAAGTAGTGTTTTCCCTCTTTCCACATAATCAAAACGAAATAGTCCATTATTTATTAGGTATTGGCAAAAGATAATTCCTACATTAATTTATTCTTTCCTTGCCTTTTTATCTCTTTCTTTCTGTTTTCTTTCATTTAATCACTGAAACCAAGTAGAGTCTTTTTCCCTTCTTTCCATGCGATCAAATCGGAATAGTCCATTATTTATTAGGTATTGGTAGGGTATAACGGTCTTGCAAAATAAAGAAATGGGTGAAAATGCACAATTATAATAGGATGGTTAATCCGGAGACGCACTGGCATTGAAAAAGATGTCTTCCAAAAGCTAAACAAATTATAATGAAACAGGAAAATTCCGTAAGGAATAAAGATAAGAAAGAGTGTTGAAGTGCTATTTAATCTTCATATATAGCAAAGAATGTTGGACATTTTTCTTACAGATGAAGTGACTAGTGGAATCGGAGAAGTGGTTCTACAGAAGGATACTGAGAATACAATGGACGTAGTAGATGAGTAACGAGAAAACTGGAAACAAAAAACAAAACACTTATACATAGAAGAAACATTAAAGATTTACAGAATACGTAATGAAGAAGAAGAGCTTGGAGAATTCGACCCTCACAGGACTTACGGAAGTCAAGAGGGAAACAATATGTAAACGTTTAACGAGATTATGTAAATGGGTCGTATTCTAGGACCTGGGAGGAGACAGTAAGGAAATAGACACTACTTGGGGCAACAAATGATAGAAAGTTACGGGGAGCCGTGATCGTCAACACCATGAAAGTGTACAGCACATCAAAAATAGGTAAGTAAAAAATGGTAAGTGAAGAGTAATGTAAGAAAATGAAGACGTATCATTTCTGTTGATTACTAAGATATTTTCTTCCTGCGAATATGTTCAATTTAGTCATTATTCTTTTCATCAATGAAATACGAACAGGGTGTTTTATCTTATAAAAGGCTTACAGCCATGTCCCGTTTAAATATCTGTACATCGAAGATAAGCAACGTCAAGCCTGGTCAGTACTTTGATGGTTGCTCGCTTAGGAATACCAGAAGCCGTAAGCTTGGATATGTGTGTTGTGTAATTTAAAGGCTCGGAATTGAAAATCGGAAAGTCGAGTTCCAATCGTGCATATATATAAAAAAATTTTGCAGCTTAAATATAGAGTATCTCTCTCTCTCTCTCTCTCTAAATATATATATATATATATATATATATATATATATATATAAATTCTGTACATGTTCTAAAATATAATTTATAATATATATATATATATATTATAAATTATATTTCAGAACATGTACAGAATTTTTTTTAATTATTTTATTATATATATATATATATATATAAATTCTGTACATGTTCCAAAATATAATATATATATATATATATATATATATATATATATATATATATTATAAATTATATTTTAGAACATGTACAGAATTTTTTTTATTATTTTATTATTTTTTTATATATATCCACGACAAATAGTACATTTGTTCCGACATTAAAACTACAATGTCTCATCAGGCGGTGTGGACAGCAATGGAAAGCTTATTTCCTTATATTTGGTTAGTTGTGTGTGGGATGTTGGTGGGGATTAGTCATAAGGGAATAAGTCTTGTGGATTGACCGTGAGAATTTTGAAGAAAGTGGTGTGGGTAGTGAATATGGTTGATTAATGAGAGTCTCTGAGTTTTGTAGACAGATTTAACATTAGCAGCTAGAATGTAAGTTTTTATTATCTTGCGACTAGACTATATCCTTTAGGATTTCTTGGAGGAGCAGGTAAGGGGTGGGATGCTTATTTTGTACAGAATATTTTGGTGTTTAAGCAGAGTTATAATTCATCTAATTTTGTGTATTTAATCTTAATTTTGAATTTAAGAAATCGAATTTTTCTATTAAATTTTAAGTTTTAATTAGATCACAGTTTGCGGTAAGATTTAATGTAATAGGAGAATAGGTAATAGGTGTGTTTGTATTTAAGGTAGCAGGTGAAGTTTAATGTGTGTATTAAGGACTGTTTGTATAATTATCTAATTATGTATATTAAACCTTACTTTAGAATTTAGTAAATCGATTTTCTCTATAGAATTTTTAATTTAAAAATTTTTTTTTAAAGATCACAGACTGTGGTGTATGTAGGAGTGTTGTTAGTACAATGAAGGTGTATCATTTCTAGGAGGATCCTAGCTTGTAATATATTTTCGCATGATTGTAAGGTATTTGTAGTGGATATATATATATATATATATATATATATATATATATTCTGTACATGTTCTAAAATATAATTTATAATAAATATTCACAGCTTTATATATTATACATCGATCACTGTTTTAAATTAATGTTTTGGATGTTGTAAAAAATTTTTTTCTTTGTTCTGTATTCACTCGGATATATATATATATATATATATATAGAGAGAGAGAGAGAGAGAGAGAGACAGAGAGACAGAGAGAGTCAGAGAGAAAGAAAAAGTTGTATGGGTATAAAAATCAACATTGAATCGTGACTGAAGGGTTCTCACATGATCTTCAGACAATATGTACACATAAGGTCTTCAGGCGGTCTTATGACCGCTTCAGGTGTTGAACTGACAGTCTCCATGCAGTGTTGATTTGTATCCCCATAAAGTCCCAGTCTATGAAACTCAACGTCCGTAAATATCTCTCAGCAATCCCTCTTTTATGCAAGTTTAATTAAAATTTAAAATTTATGCAAGTTTAATTAAAAGCCACTAAAACTTACTGCGATTAAGTTTTTCTTATTTGCATTGTTACTTTGTTGGTTGCCAGGTCATGTAATTTAATAATTGTGTATTTGAGAAGCAATTCCACTTTTATACAAGTTAGGTCAAAAACGACTGACAAGGTTTCGCGGTTAAGTTACAATATTGATACATAATTGTTTTAATTATCCAATCTAAGCTTTCGGCTTACATAAGCCATTTTCAAAGATGTCAAATTACATTATATATTATAAACACAGACAAACGATAATGATAAACTGTTTTGGTTTACATGGAAGATTCCCCAGCAACAACAAACTCGTGCATTTAAGACGCTGGAAGCGAATGTCGCATTACAGCTCGTGACGTCACACATGACCAAGCGGGAGTGAAAACAAGAAATATTAAGTATTGGAAGCCATTGGAATAAACCAATGGCTTCTGTTATTAATTATAGGCATTTAAGGATATTAGTGAAGATTTCATAGTTTATCTTGTTCAGGTGAAGTTTCAACTGTTTTGTGTATATAGCTTCAAGAATGGAAATACAGACTCACTTAATAACTCAATAACACTTTAATGTATGTTGTCCTACGCCGGTGGCACTTAGAGTTTGACGTGTTACGCAATCATGTGCATATTGCTAAATAGCCGTTTAAGAATTGATTTTCTAAGTGCCGCAAGCCTAAAAGAATGCAACACCCAGTGAAAATCGAACTCGCAACTTAGTTGTAATAGGTTCTACCTTATAACCATTACACCACGCTGAAATACGCTACCTGGGCGTTATGGATATTTGAATTTAAGTTCACTCTTTCTTTCTTTTCCACGGAAATATTAGTTAATAATTATAAATTATGCCCCTTTGAATTCATCTCCCTGCATTTTAATATATATTTTTAATTTGAAATTTTAATCTTAATTTTTATCCCTATGTAAGTTACGTCGGTTTAAATTTTACTGTTGATCAATTAATTAAAAAAATAGTACCCTAACGTTATAAGATTTCGCAGCCAAGAACATCAAGCGAAATTAAACTCAAATCTCTTAAACAGTGACTTTGTAATATGCAACTGAGAATTAAGTAACACATGGAACTCCGAGTCGTGCTATTGACATAGCACAATATATATATATATATATAATTTTTATTTTTAATTTATTTTATTGTATCTCTTTTCGTTATTGTCGTCCGTGGGCCAGGTCTAACATTTTCTGGTAACAATGAGCTGTCTGTTTTTTCTTCCATACCATTGCTTCTGTTTTTTATACGCGCTCACAAACAAAATAATTTATTTTCGCATAATGTTTTGGTATCTCTGGCCAGATGGGTAATTGAAAATACCGATCAAAATGACCATCCGAAATAAGAAAAAAAAAAAAAAAAATATATATATATATATATCGCTTATTCACTAATGAATTAGAGCACTCTGGCTATTGGGCGTGTATAATGACAATATACATGCTAAAAAGTCTGCCTTCTTCTACCGTGCGCCCATGGCCCAGAGATAGAACCGCCGACTGACGCCACTTCGGTCGGGTTTCAATCCTGGGTTAATAGCAATCGGCCGTCTAACCGTACTGATGAGCTGTGATACAGCGAAACAGATCTATATATCTATATATCTATATATATAGATATAGATATAGATATATGCTCGCTTGATCGCTTTTGAGAATGCACATCTGCACCGATGACTGGATAATTCCTGTTGCAGCGGCTGACCCAGGCACATTTCTCTCTTTTGACACCTACAGAGTCAACCTGTGACTGATATTGAAACTATGCTAGAACATCTCATGTATAGTCTCTAAGAGAGACCGAGTAATCTGGCGTGATCACCAGTTAGAACAAGACCCTCGGTCACGATGACTTGTGGTTTCATGCTTGAGTTTTAAACAGTTTGATCTCTTGAATCTCGCGCATAAGGATTGAGTCAACAGGAATTTATCAACAGTGCTGAACGCCGGGATTGTCTTCTCATGTCGATATCATTAAGGTCACCTTCTTGACCATATATACAGTGATTAAAGACCACTTAGCTCTAAGATGTGACAATTGTTTGCATTACTTTGTATCAGATAAGATTACATTATTCACCTTTTTGTTATTGAATCAGCCATTATTTACATATGATTTATGATAAAAAAAAACAACCTTTGCCATTGTCGAATTATCAGCCATTGTCATAGTATTTGTGTAGTGAAGTCGGCTTGGTATATGAGAGAAAGGTCTTCACTTTCACCTACACGAAGAGCCCAAATTGTGGTTCTACCCAATGAAGGCTATTCACAACAGGAAATTAGTGTAAAAATAGGTTGTATCAAAAGTATCGTTGCTATCGTGAGTTTCCAAAAGACCTTTAGCGATAAGGGAAGAAGTGGATACCCAAGGAAAACCAGTGTAGAAGACGACCATTCGTTGAATGATCCCCAAGTAGTTATTGCAATATACGCGTCTGTATTTGGCTATGTGCGTGAGTCTGTAAACACACACACACACACACACACACACACACACACACACACACACACACACACACACACATCACACTAAAGTGTTCCAATAATTTGTACCGCTTTCAAATTAAGTTCAAGTGTCTAATGATATTTTTTTCAATTTCTTTCAGATTTAACAAAGTCAGTATTTGGCCATTACAACCCTAAAAAGATTACCAATTGGATAATGTATTAATGTTATTGAAGCCTTATTACGAAAGTGAACGTTCAAACAGAAATGAATTTGGCTTTACTGAATGAGCATTTCCAAGGTCGCATCATCTCTCGAAATATTGATGTCAATTAGCCACCAACGTCATGCGACTTGACGCCTCTAAATTTCTTCCTTTCGGGGTCATCTAAAAAGTAACGTCCATGCCAATATGCCAACAAAAATTCAGTATCTGAAGAACGAGATAATAAAGCATATTGGTGAGATCGAGAAGCAACTATGCAGAGACGTCATCAAATATTTAGACCCTCGAGTGGAGGTGTGCTGCTGAAGCCTTGGTGGCCATTTGGCCGATATTATTTTTCACACATAATTGCCATGAATTAAGTATTATGATCCAATAGTGAAATAAATATAATTTCCCCAATAACACTGTTTTATTTGCTGGTAACTTCTATCCGCCTTAATGGAACAGGCTATATATGTGTGTATGTATGTAAGAGTATGTATGTTGCAGAGATCGTTATGTAACTAGTGACACATAAGCAGCGAAACAACAGATAGATAGATAGATAGATAGATAGATAGATAGATAGATAGATAGAAAGCAAGAAAGAAAGAAAGAAAGAAAGAAAGAAACAGATAGAAAGAAAGAAAGAAAGAAAGAAAGAAATAGATAGATAGATAGATAGATAGATAGATAGATAGATAGATAGATAGAAAGCAAGAAAGAAAGAAAGAGATAGATGGATAGATAGATAGATAGATAGATAGATAGATAGATAGAAACAGATTGAGACAGATATAAACAAACTGAACTAGATAGATAGATAGATAGATAGATAGATAGATAGATAGATAGATAGAAACAGATTAAGATAGATATAAACAAACTGAACTAGATAGATAGATAGATAGATAGATAGATAGATAGATAGATAGATAGATATGCATACCCTATATAACATTAATTTAGCAAAGACAAAGTTTCACTTTTTCTAAACATTTCATCTCTCATATTCATGTTTTTTTTTAATTTTACAATGAATAGAAAGAAATATAAAAACATTAATTTTTAATGTATAACCTTTTTTTCAGTATGCGGGTCATAATGGCTCTTTACAAATTCATATATTCTGTGGTTTAAAGAAATTTTTATGCTTCACATTTTTTTTGTCTCTTTTGTCTCGGTTCTGCCATCTATTCACAAAAACTCATTCGGCAGGTTACTCATAGCTTCTCTCATTTTCTCTGACGTTCAATAATCACGTGACTGATATGTAACCCATAAATGTCGACTGTTTTTGATTGTAAGTTAAGTTTTCTTCTAGTTCCTATTTTTCCTTAATGCATAATTTCTCAAATGTTCAGTCTATGATATGCCCTGAATTCAACAGCAGAACTATATCACTGTCTCTTTCATATTTTCCTTTTCTTTTAGTGTTAGATTGGGGATGCTTATCTAACAAAAAAGAATGTAAATGAAATGTTTTTTTTTTGTATCATTTTCTTTGTAGGGATAAGAAATTAAGAACTAAAAACATTTTGGGAAAAACCCAAAGTAAAATTGCACACCAGTAAAAGTGGATGCAAATGACTCTTCACAAGTCAGTGCGAAAAGCAAATCCTGAATCCTGATTGGATTAAAAACAGAAAATTCATAATGACGTTATTTCACATCTAAAAGCAAAAATACTCGCTGGAGCCGGTCACATGACCAGATTGAAGTAGTTAAGGACATTCTGTGACCGGTCAACAGAGTCAGATGGGAGCCGTGAGACGAAACAACTGAAATGTAACTTCAACTTCAAATCGAGTCGGAGATAAGGTCAGGTCGCACCTTGTTCTGTTTCTCCTTATCTCTTTCAACAATTACTACTGAAAACATTTTCTACATTTCTTGATACCCATAACTTTATCATTGAACATGAACTCTACCCTTAACTTCTTAACAATGTATCTAATTGAACATTAACTTCTACAACTTGTTTTATTCTTTCCTTTTAATAAAGTTCTATTTTAACATGAAAAATGTATATTTTATTATTCCACTATTCCACTATTCCACTATTCCACTATTCCACACATTCTATCCTGCCGACAACCGTCTGATAATTCTGATGATGATAATTCTGCATAAATCCTGTAAGCTGTAGGGAGTTCGGTTATGTCTGACACAAGGCCGAATCAAAGAAATATTAACCATCTCCCTACGCTACATCTTCACAGTTTATTGAGTAGTAAATTTTAATAGTAGTACATTTTAATAAAGGACATGTTTGTTGATTTGTTTCTGCTAAGCACGACTCATGCAGGATTAACTTGATATTCCAATTAATGATCTTTTTTCAATTAGAAATGATTAAACCAATGCAATCGTCTGAAATGTTAAATTATAATCAAATGTATTAATTTGATATAAAAGTTATTTTACTTATATTTTCTCTCTTGTATTTTCACTGATACTCTAAATCTTATTTGCTTTCAATTAAAAAATAATTACATTTTTCTGAATTAGATGAAGAAAATATAGAAAAATGTCAAGAATTTCTCCTAAGTTTTAATTTTTCAATCAATTCTAGAAAAAAAAATTCTTCCTTAGTGTGTTATGTTATTTTAATATGTTTTGTGAGTGTTAAAGTGTTTCTTTTCTCGTTATATAGCTCGTAAGTTTCAAGTGTCTCTTTCTGTTTGCAAGTATACGTATTCTTGCAGTTCTTATTTTCCTAAAAACGAATTCGTTGCTCACATGTTCAATTCGTCGTATTTTATGGGCCAATCAAAGTGTTAAGTTTGCTTTGGTCTGTCTTCGATATAAACTGGCCCCGAAGTGGGAAAAACAGTAAATAATGATCCACAAGAGAAAATAGCATGAAGCCACTGACAACTTCTAAATGTATAGATCCGTGATTATTAATCTCCCAGCCGCATTGCATTAATGTGCCGCTAAAGCCTCTTAAGTGCAGTGCGGAATTGTGTCATGCCTTTGGTGTGTGTGTAGTTGATTTTCTAAGCGCCGTTTAGATGTGACACAAGGCCGAAAGTATGGAGCACCCAGTGAGGACTGAATTGACTACTAAGTTATAATAGGTTTTAGCGAGACAAGCGTGCTAACCATTACACCACGCCGAGATTCCCTGCATGTGTGTATAGAAGTATTAATATTACAGCGTGTCAAATAATTGAATAGAAACATTGAAATAATATAAGTTTATATTTGTGTGTGTGTTTTAAAGAAATCTATAGTTTTATTTCATAACATGTTATGAATCTTTGTGTCGGTATATTTTTGTAATCATTAGACACTTAAACCTAACTTAAAATCAGTACAAGTTATTGGAACTCTTTTATGTGTGTGTGTGTGTGTGTGTGTGTGTGTGTGTGTGTGTATGTGTGTGTGTGTGTACAGACTCACGCACATAGCCAAATACAGACGCGTATCTTAGAATAACTACTTGAAGATCATTCAACGAATGGTCGTCTTCTGGACCGGTTTTTCCTTGGGTGTTCACTTCTCCTAGGTTTGTCGTTGCTTAACCCGAGAACACTAACCATGGGTATATTGTACCCAACGCAAATAACAACATTTTAATTACAATTTAATTAAATTTTCAGTATCTGATTTCCTTACCTAAATAATATGTTTTTCAGTTCCTATTAATGTTAACACAAGGTACAAATTTTGAAATAAAGATTTATATCTAATATTTTTTTGATATTTTCAAAATCGGGTATAATATACCCATGGTTAGTAGTGGTGTAACTTTAATTGATGGTTAGTGTTCTAAGATTAAAAAGGTTGAAAAACAATGGCATATCCTTTTTTGATCTCACGGCTCACTTGAATCTGGGTTAACCTCCGCGGTAAATTTTAATGAATAATAGTTATTTATTAATACAAACACAACAATTTAATATAAATTGTGAAAAAAAAAAAAAGATAACAAATGAATTCCTTAAAAAAATGAAATCTTAATTATTATGTCACCAATAAAAAATGAAGAAATGTAATTTACTAGGATATATCTTAATAAACATATTATTAATAACGGATTTTTAGATTAAATAGAGTGATAAATTCAAAATCCCAGTTTACCCGGATCGAGAACAACTGATGATGGCTGTATGACACATCGGCCAAAACAATGTCGTAATAAAAACAAAATAGTGTATCTAGGTTATTTGTTTTTTATGTTTTTTTTTTTGTTGTAGTTGTTGTTGTTTTTTTTTTTCAACTCTTATTGTCATTTAAAACTGAAACATATTTTTGGATCGTAAGAAAATTATTTTCTAATGCGACAAAATATTAGATTGACAATTTTTTTGTGGGGTGGGGGGATAACAATGATTTTCAAGTCTTACATTTTAACCCGTAGGGTATTACAGAATAAATAAATTTCAATCAATTCAGTGCCATACGTGATACACGCTTGGGCGACCATTTTTTTTCGAGACATGACTGACTGGGTAAAAGATTTTCCCGCAGTAGGTTGCCATTACTTTCTGCAGTAGACTAGTTGTCAACCAAGCCTATAGAACTCAATCTTTCATGCTATTTAACCCACAGCTGGAGGGAAGAGACAGATTAATACCTTTCCCAAGAGTATTTGCGCGTAAGTGACACCGATCCACAACAGTATTTGAACTCAACGCTCCGATTTCTATTCCTGAGCTGCTAGCCATTACACCACCGAACATCCAGTCCGTGTACATACAACAAAGATCTTGAGAATAGCCCGAGTGCAAATAATGTAAATAAGAATTAAGATATCCTGTTTTTGAAGAAAATCATCAAACGTTCTATCGAAGAGCTTAAAATGGACAATCAAAGGTGCTTCTAAACAAGTCAGCAACTGAAAACGAGTGTCAAAGTTGCCTAAGAAATTCAACTGAAATTCGAACTCGGATTCACGATTTATCGTTCCGAGCTGATAGCCACTGCACCATAAAGCACTTCCAGCTAATTACCAACTTGATTCCTTGAGAAATGAAAATTTTTAAAACTTTTCTGCAGTCTACTCCATCAACCACAATGGTATATCAGCCAACAATTTAACAATAAGAGTAGTAGTAGTAGAAGTTGTAGTAGTAGTAGTAATAATAATAATAATAATAATAATAATAATAATAATAATAGCATTTGCAAACAATTATAAATTCTATAAGTTACCTGACATAAATTATAGGATGCCTAGGGCAGCATTTAAACAAATCTATCCTAAAATTTAAAAAAATAAGAAAAGGGAGAATTTTTAACTTATCTGCAGTCAACTCCATGGGCCATAATGGCATATCAGACAATACTTTAATAATAAAGCTTAATTATAATAGTATTTGTAAATAATTATAAATTCTATAATAAGTGACCTGACATTTATTAGAGGCTACCTAGAGGAGTATTTAAGCAAATCTATTCTAAAATCCAAAAAATAAGAGACTGGTTAAAACAGAATCCAGTTTAGAATTTGGGAAAACAAGAGCTGAAAAGATGAGTAATATCAAGAAGGACTTCTAATTTTAAAACGGTAAGCATCATAAACTGTTATTTTATCTAGAGATCAGCTCATGTCCTTAATTAAACTTAAATGACTAATTGAAAATTCTAGGATTCATGTGGTTACTATTTACTAAAAGTAAAATCTCTTTTTGATTAAAAAAATCTAAATGTAAAAATCAATCGCCATGTCTATCTTCTTATTTCTTATGTTTTTGAAAGTTTCTCCTTAATAATTTTTTCTTAATATCTCACAATCAGTAATCCCTTACGTCTTAATGTTTTTATTGCCTTGCTTGGAGTAAAATGATTTTATTTAAAGTCACTGCAACATTTCCTGAAATATTTGTCTGCAAATAAAGCTGGAAGAACAAGCCGAAGACATCGCTATATCTACATGCATAATTCTCGAAGAGAAAAGATGAGATTAATGGTGACAACTTGGTGTAAAAAATGTACAACTTCCTTAAACCTGGTAATGGCAACATTATCGGTTATCTTATAAGGAAACGTCTAGCATTTACTGACCGAACAGTCAGTGATACCAATATATTTTGATTAATTTTTCAAGGAAATCATTTTTCAAGTCTAGTAGCTGTTATCGCTCTTTCCAGTATTAATGGTGGCTTCTTTCCTAATTGTTTGTTTGAAGTAGTGCGGACATCAGCATCTTGATTATGTTCTTATTTTCTCTTTGAGTCACATGTGCTATACAATATAGTTGTTACTGCTGTTGGTAGTCCTCAAGTAATGGTTCTTTTATTTGGAGCAGTTCTTTGTGATTCTGTAGTGCCGCTATACACGATTCGAAGGAGTATATTCACAGAACGCTACAGTTTTCATCGTGGTGTAATGGTGCTCCATACTTTCGGCCTTGTGTCACGTCTAAGCTGCGCTTAGAAAATCGCCATTCGCTCGAAGCCTTTTTTAACCATTGTTCTGAGAAAAACGGTTTCATATAGCCGGAAGTTTAGATATTTCTGAATGAGCTTGGCGCCAGGCATGACAGGCATATGACAGTCTGATGAGGCCGTTTAAATTAAGACTCGATTTTTTAGGTTAATGTTTTTGTTTTGTAGCGATTCGCGTATAAAATGCTTCAAGGAGCATTTGATAAACATGTTCAATTTAGGAATCTAAAATTTGTTTTGTTCTTTTTTTGCTTCTATAATCTAAAAGAGTTCAACTATCATTTTTATAGTTTCTGTGGATATTTAAAGTGAAAATAAGCATGAAATTACCATCTTAAAATTAATTTTCTTTTCTTCCCTTTTGTAGTGCAACATGTTTCCCATCGTTTAAGAGTTAAGGAACTGGAGCTCATAGCAAAAAAGGTATGAGACAAAATGCCCGTTTAGAATTTTCAGAAAGGAGTAATATGAGAACCAGTTCCAGGCTATGATTACTCATAATGAATTTAGAATTGATTATTAAATTATGGCTATGAATAATCTTGATCATGACTTTTGTGATCAAACAGAAAAATTGCTTCAGCGATATTTTTTTTTATAATCATATAGCGCCAAGCAAGGCATTTTACTACCACTGTTTTGCAGGGATTACATAGTTTGAACGTTATGAAAAAGAGTAACAGGTTATAGGGGGTGTCAGGAAATGGGTAGGAGAAGGATGAGAATACTGATGAGAGTGGAGTGGACGGAGAAGGGAGCATGAGAGTGTAGATGCAGATTAGTGAGATAGGAGATGACTTTTGACTTTGCATTTAAATTCTTGGAGATTGTAGCTGTCGGGAAAGCAAGTAAGTGGAAGGGAATTCCACAGGCGAGAAATGCGAGCAAAGAAGCTGCTGGAGTAGAATTTGCGTTGACAATTTATTGGTTTCACAGTAAAAGGGTGGGACCTAGTTGCTAATCTTGTGGCTCGAGTAAATATACAATTTTTATCTCAAGTTATAAACATAACAAATATTTTGACGAGTTACATTTTTTAATTCCACTAGTTCTGACTCTGACAGTTAAAACCCGACATGTCATGTACACAGGGTCAAATCATCCCCACTGCCTTCATATTCCATTTGTAAAAAAAATTGTTTTTCTTTAGAACCGCTACTTTAACAGAGAGTGGATAGTGTGACTCTGAAATTCGAAGGCACGTTATGATGGCCAACAGATTTCCTCCAAAAAACGAGGCCAATTATAAAGAAGTAGAAACACTTTGCTGGAAAAGAGGACTAAACTGCAACATGATATTTGTCCTTTATAGCAGTGGTTGCTAAAAAATCTCCCCAAAGATGATGAAAAATTTGAACAAAAGAAAGTTGGTTCTACAGCAGGATGTTGGGAATAACACTGATCGATTATGCGAGCAACAACAAAGTTTCAGAAAAAAAGTAAGCAAAAAGAAAACTCATGCTTCAGCTCAGGAAGAAACAGTTGAAAATTCTCAGATATATAATGAAGAATGAGGGCTTGGAGAATCTGATACTCACATAACAGATTGAAAGCAAGGGAGACAGAGGAAAACCTAATTAGTGAGCTTCAGTAAATGGATGGTGGAACAGGGTTTAGGAGAAATAACACAAGAACAAAATGTATTAAGAAAGACATAGGACAGGAAGTTGTGGAAATCCATGATCGCCTATGTTCTAAGGGGACACCATGCATCAAGATAAAGATCCCATTTTTTTTTTTAGGAAGGGGACCATTATAGAGAGAAACCTGTAGTCCATACCAGATTCTTTTATACATATTAATAACCGAAATGATTGAATGTCTTGTTTGTATTGTGATCTTTATTAATATCGGATTTTACAGGGGGCATTAATTTCGTTTAGCCCGTCATTTCCAATGGTGCATAGGCGACCCAACGCCGTCACATTTTCTCCTGGGATGGTTTGTTATAGTCGATGCTTCTGTAACAGTTTTTTTTTTTTACAGGTGGGAGTGTTAACCCAACGCGAAACTTATTACACTCCAGGTGAGGTGGGCCATCTCCAGGCTGGTTTTGAGTTCAGAGATTTTTCTTCTCCTAGGCTGGTTACTATCCAAGAAACAGTCTGTTCTGCTACTTACCCATAGCTGCGGAAGAAGAGATGAATTCATACCTTTCTCAAGGGCATTAGCACTTAAGTGAATGTAATGAGCTCGACTGGAATTCGAACTCGGCTCTTAAGATTTAACTGTATATATCGGAGTGTGTTTTATAGTATGTTTTGGTTCTCAGAACTGGCGCTTATGTATTAAATACGCGCTAAACAATATAAATAAAAAATGTACTTAATATATTTCCAAAAATAATTGTTCAACTTTGAAAAAGAGAAAAAATCTACCATCCGCCCGTGTATTGAATATTGCTGCCATATCTGGTCGGGTGCCCCTGCTGCTCTCCTTGGGCTTCTTGACAAAATACAAAGGAGGATATGTAACGTGGTTGATACTGACTTGGCAGACCGGCTGCAGCCGCTCTCACACCGGCGTGATATGGCTTCCCTGTGCCTCTTCTACAAGTACTTTCATGGCTTCTGCTCCGATGAGCTTAGATCACTGGTGCCGCCTAAGCACGAATTTACACGAGATACTAGATTAGCAACTAGGTCCCACCCTTTTACAGTTAAACAAATAAGATGTAACCGTAAATTCTACTCCAACAGCTTCTTCTCTCGCGCTTCCCGCCTGTGGAACTCCCTTCCACAAGTCTGCTTTCCCGACAGTTACAATCTCCAGGTGTTTAAATGTAGGGTCAATAGACACCTCCTATTACACTAACTCCCAACTATTCTCACAACACTCTCATCTACCCAACCCTCATTCTCGGTATCCTTACCCGCCTATCACCCACCCTCTGTCATTTCCTATATTTAATCAGCCTTTCTCCTCTCTACGTAGCCCCCTGCACAGTAGTGGCAGTGACATGCCTTGCTCGGGGTGAAACGCTTATAAAAAAAAAAAAAAAAAAGAATAAAACACGCTCTTTGCCATTGATGGGACCTTTGAAGCAACTGCCTAGCCAAATCGAGTGATTGGTCTCTGTTCACGCTGATCGCCAACGAGGTCATCATATTATAACCTCCTGCTTGAAGTTGACCAATACTTAGTAATCTTAGGGATTGAATTTAGATGAACTAGAAAGCTACTAATAGCAATGAACAGAATCTATTTTCACCCATGTGGAGAAGTTTGTCACTTAACTGAAAAATCTGTCTCTCCCACTCCCAATCTATTATGGCCTCCCCTGACTACATCTCAAAGGTCATAAAGGGAGTATTCATATAAAATGCAAATACTGAATTGCTATGTAAAAAAATTTAAATACCTGGGAAGTGTTCTAACAGAAGACGGAAAGTGCAACACAGAGATCCGAACGCTAATTGGCATGGCGAAAAACGCCTTCCAGAAGCCGAGTAGAGTATTAAGAGACAGAAAAATTTCGCTAGAAACAAAGAAGATAGGACTGGCTTGCTATGTGATGTCAGTTTTTCAATATGGCAGTGAACGCTGGACCATATCATCAAAGATAAAGAAAAAATTTGAAGCAATTGAAATGTGGTTCTGCAGAAGGATGCTGCAGATATCGTGGACCGAACATGTGAGCAATGATGAAGTTTTCGAAAGGATGGAATCGAAAAAGTAATTAATACTGAGCATGAGGAAGAGACAACTAAGGTTCCTGGGACATGCAATGAGGAAAGACGGCTTGGAGAATCTGATACTAACAGACCAGATAGAGGGAAAACGAGACAGGGGAAAACAGCGGATAACATATTTGAAGGGTTTGATCAAGTGGATGAGAGAAAGAAGGTTGTGTGGTGCAACGGGAGAAGAGTTAGAGAGATATGAAAAGCCATGATCGTCTACGTCCTGAAAGGACAGGGAACATAGAAGAAGAAGAATTATGTTCAATAGTTGATCATATACATTCTAGGTGAACAATTCAACGAGCAAAATTGAAAAAATAATACAATGTATCTAAATACAAATTAGAGACATGTCATAATAGATCATTCCAGTCTATGTACAATAATGGATCATATGCAATATAAGTGAACAATTTATCTAGAAAAAAATGAAAATAAATACAATATATCTAAATATGAATTAAAAACATGTCATAATAGATCGTTCCATCTTAAATAAATTAACAATGTTTTGCGGCAATTTTTATCTTCAGATATTTCTTGTTAAAAACTTGAATAATTTTTGCACATTCAATATTATGGATAAAAATAACAAATTTAATATAGTGTTGTTTTTTTTTAGACTTAGCAAAAGCAAAACAAATTTACAACTTGAGTTTACCCAGTTTACCCTCGTCTCAAAAATTCTTTCATCCAAATGTTAAAACCGTTGACATTCTATGGCGCAGCTCCTATGCCCATGTTGATGACTGACTGAAGGCCGTTTAGTAGAGGTGAGTTGGGGAGAGGCACTCTGTTTCATCGTTTGTGTCGGAAGAACTGGTCTCACACAATTTTGCCGGTAAGCTGATGCCGTTTACCGGGGTGTGGCAGTCGTAGTGTCCTTGCGATTTTTTAGAGCAATGTGTGAGATTTGGGTGTAGACCGTGGACGAATAAGCTATTATTAAATAATTTGGAGGTGTTAATAGTGTTTAGTCTTTTTGTATGTATTGTGTTTCTTTGACAATTTTTATGTCTCACAACTTCACGTTTCAGTGAGTGAAGGGATTTTTTTAAAAATTTATTTTACATGCATTTTCTTAAATTGAATGTAATTTTAGGGATTGTTATGGTGCCCTTCTACAAGGAATGGTCTCTTCCTCTTGTTATATATAATAACCTGCGTAACTTCCGGGAGGCAGTTAAGTCAGCAGTTGACAGTAGTTAAGTACGCAGTTGAAGCCAATTACAATTCAGGCAATACGCAGCGTAACTCTACTGTTCAGACTTACTTATTTCTATTTATTTATTACTAACACTTACATTGTGTCTACGTTCTTTTGAGCCTACCTCCTGTTTTACTTCCGACCAAACCGGTCATTACATCTTTGAGGCGAAGTTTCGCCACAACTCCAAAACATGGGTGTTGAATTGCTTTTCCTATAAGAGGTAGATTTTTTTCTCGGAGAATTTTTCTAGGTCTCAAGTATTTCTATTTTATAGCCAGCAGATAGTTCTTTCTTAAGCCAAGTCTTCTACGCCGCATTCCGTTTGAATGAAGTGGAGCGGCGAAAAAAGGATTGGATAAGCGCTTTTCAGACTCAGCGACCACACACTTTGATATTGATTATTTCATTGTACTTTTTTTTTTAATCGTATCACCCCGTGCAAGGCGGTAACGCCACTGATGAGCAGGATGCTACATTAGAGTAAACAGATTAGGGGGTTACATAAGAGTAAAAAGATTAGATAGGAAGAGAGTGAAGAGAAAGACGAACCAGTAAGAAATGAGCAAGAGAAGGATGGGAATACAGGTGTGATGCCAATTGCAAAGGTGGAAAAAAGGAAAAGATATACAGGGTAGTGTAGAAAGAACTAGAGTGAAGTGCTTAAGAGATGAGTATTAACATTACATTTAAATTCCTCGAGATTGTAGCCGCCAGGAAAACAAGAATATGGAAGCGAGTTCCATTGGCGGGAAATGCGAGAAAAGAAGCTGAAGGAGTAGAATTGTCGTCTGCATTTGGTTGGTCTAACTGTGAATAGTAAAACCCATTTACCAGTCTGGTTGTACGAGTAAAACTTGTTGCAGGGGCACCAGTGACTTAAGTTCTTTGGAAC
>JBBBDQ010001791.1:2160000-2247500 GCA_037127315.1 Ascarosepion bandense
GTTTATAAAATTTATGGCGGAATGAATTGCATCATGATGTTCTTTTTCTTCAAGACTCTGCCCAACCGACTCATACTGTGCAATCGACAAAATCAAACCAAAGAACAGATACACGAAATTAAAAATATACAACTGCGACAATTTAACCATTACACCCATTTCTTTTCTGGATTTAGATTTTTTTAAATTGCTCAAACAATCTGTAGACCCCCTTGCTGTCCGCCATTATCAAGGACTTTTTTTTTTCATTGAACATGTAGTTTTTATTTTTATCTTAATTTATAAAGATGGGAATATTTCGAACTTTATGAATATGGTCAGCATGTTATGACAATGTTCATACTTGATATCTTTAAAAGTTAGCTTCTTTTTGCTTTTTAAATAATGCAGTTGTTTACAGGTGTAATGTTTTCGAGCCACACGAAAATTTAAATTTATAAAATACAAACTTTATTACAATTATACCGGAAGACCGCTCAATAGCAGGAACGGAGCATTTGTAAACATACATAGTGCAGACATAGGAATGCCCATCGTATGTTAACTGTTAGTGCTCAATGTTCGGGATAAAATGTTTATAGACATAAACAAAATGATGGCACAAAAAATACTGCATTTTATTCATTTATAAGTTTATATTTTTTTAATATATATATATATATATATATATATATATATATATAGAGAGAGAGAGAGAGAGAGAGAGAGAGACTCCGACTGACAGCAAATCGGTCGAGTTTCGATCCCGGCCAGAAGCAAGTGTGTCTAGCTACACTGATGAGCTGTGATACAGCGAAACAGACTTGTATGTGGATGACTAATATATTATGCTCTCATTACGATTGAACTGTCTAGAGAAGAAAAATTGAAAAACAGTTTCCACTTCTGCGATATATGCATGACTTTTCAAAAATGAATTGAGTTCTTTCAGTGACTGGCGTGTGTATACACTGCTTATATATATACAGATTAATATTTCCCTCCTCTGATTCCATGCGCCTATGGCTTATTGGGTAGCGACTCTGACTAACACCAAATCAGTCGAGTTTCGATCTTGGCCAGAAGCAAGTGGATATGTCTAACTCACACTGATGAGATATGTTACAACGAAACAGGCTTGTATGTGAATGACTAATATATATATATATATATATATATATATATATATATATATATATAAATGCAGATTTCATTGAATAATATAGACAAGTTTTGTCTATTAATTTTGTGTAGGATCCGTTCATACCGTCTGATATACTTGATGGTGATGTCATTGAAAGAAAACAAAAAATCACAGTATTTGTTGAATTTTTTATCGGGTCTAAGCTTTCGGCTCACATAAGCCATTATCAAAGAATAAATATTAACACACAGTAAACATAGAACATTTAAGCTATTAACAATAAAGATAATTGAATTGAAAATATAAGTCCATCCATACCGTGGCGGATGGCCGAAGACAGTGACAAAATAGTGGTGTTGTGGTCCCTGGTCTGATATCGTGCAAAAGTCAATTCATCTACAAATCAGATCTTCTACAGTGAACTAAAAAACATAAAACACACTCATCAATAATAATTTTCCCAACTACATAGTTGATGAACAAATACATTATTTTCTTAAAAAGCTTAACATGGAAAAAACAACACATGATACTAACCCAACCAATCCTAAACATATCACTCTCTTATACCGTAGCCAGATGCACACCAACTACCAACTAGATGAAAACATCCTAAAAAAACTCATAAATACTAATATTTCTCCGACAGACTCTAACAAAAGAATTAAGTTCATTATATATTACACTAAATCCACTACATCTAATTCATTTGTCCGCAACGACTCTTCCCCCACCGTTAGTGATTTGCAAAAAACCAATGTAGTATATAAATTCATATGTCCATTTAGAGAATGTATCTCTAACAACCTCAATAATATCTACATCGGCCACACCACAAATTCGCTCTCACGGCGTCTGACGTTGCACTTAAATAAAAATTCAAATATATTCCGTCATTTAGAACAACACGGTTATCAACGCACACTTCTGAGAAAAACGCTTGTTGATAACACGTACATACTCAAACAAGAAAATAATAAGCAGAAACTAAAAATTCTCGAAGCACTCTACATTAAACAATTTAAACCTGGTTTGAATACAATCAATTTCTATATTTCCAATAACGTACTCAAATGTCTGTAATCAGACCAGGGACCACAACACCACTATTTTGTCACTGTCTTCGGCCATCCGCCACAGTAGGGATGGACTTATATTTTCAATTCAATTATCTTTATTGTTAATAGCTTAAATGTTCTATGTTTACTGTGTGTTAATATTTATTCTTTGATAATGGCTTATGTGAGCCGAAAGCTTAGACCCGATAAAAAATTCAACAAATACTGTGATTTTTTGTTTTCTTTCAATGACATCACCATCAAGTATATCAGACAGTATGAACGGATCCTACACAAAATTAATAGACAAAACTTGTCTATATTATTCAATGAAATCTGCATTAATGAAAAAAATGCTGCCAAAATACACACAATTTATATATATATATATATATATATATATATATATATATTCGTGATATTGATATATACATTTTTCACATCAGAATCCATTTTGCACATTTATAAATATACCATTCGTTCATGCACTGAGTACAGCTACCATATCTGGTCGATGGTCTTGCTATTCGTCTTGAGTTTCTCCAAAGGATGATCTGCAATGTGATCATCGTTCCTGACTTGGCAACTCGCTTTCAGTCACTTTCTCACAGATGTGATGTGGCTTCTGTAATGTGATTAGTTTCGACCTGGCAACTCAACTCCACAAGAATTTACTCGTGCAACCAGACTGGCAATACGGTCCCACCTTTTTACAGAGGCGACAACTCTACTCCATTAGCTTCTTTTCTCGCATTTCCTGCCTGTGGAACTTCCTTCCTGACGGCTACGACCTCCAGGAATTTTAATGCAAAGCCAATTCCCTTCTCTTATCCACTTGACTCCAGTCCATTCTACATCACTCCGTGTATCTTGTTCTTTTTCTTTCTCTCTGCTTTCGCAACTGTCTTCACTCCTGTGTTCATATTCTTCTCTTGCCCTTTCTCTGAAACCTCCTGTAACTGGTTCGTCTTTCTTTTCATTTTCTTTCATACAAGTATTTTCAAGGTTACTACTCTGAGAAGTTTTTTTCTCTCCTTCCATATATATATATATATACTGAACAGTTGCAGGTCAGATTTAAATTGGACTATTAAACAGTTGTCTTAGACCGTGCTCAATACATGGTTGAAGAGAAATGAAGCTTTAACATGTAGGGATTTTAGGTATTTAAGTTGGAACGATCAGCCAATTACGCTGTCATGGTTTCGAAAGGATTCAAACCATAATAGAATAATTGACTGATATCCACAACTTATATATATATATATATATATATATATATATATATATATATATATATAAGGAACAGTGCAAGTAAAGAACAGGTAGGAAAACGTATCTTTAATCAAAACTTTTCATAGATGCTTTTAAAGACGAAAGATTTAAAACCTTTTTTTAAAAATGCAAGTATGTTGATTGAGGTATGACTTCATTGGTCAGATACGTGTCACGTCGTGTAATGGATGAATATTAAATGTATAGGAAAAACTTGTGTCTGTTTAAGTATGTGTGCCACATGTTAAGTGTGTGTATAAATCGATAACGTTAGTATGTGTGAATGTCAGTTAAGTGCCATACTTTGATACACTCTTTGGGCGATCATGTCTCGAAAGAGACATGACTGACTGAACAGAAGATTAACCCGCAATATGTTGCCATTGCGCTTTGCGGTAGACTGGTTGCCAGCCAAGGCTACAGAACCCGATCTGTCCTGTTATTTAATCCATAACTAGAGTGAAGAGACGGATTAATATCTTTGCCAAGGGTATTTGTGCGTAAGTGAATGCAACGAATTCAACTGGAATTCGAACTCGGCTCCCCGATTTGTCGTTTCGAGTTGATATCCACTGCATTACAGAGCACATGCTATGTGTGAATGATAGCAACGAAATACGTTTCCATTCCAAACATGTAGCAATATTTTATTCACATATATTTTGAACGGAAACGTATTTCATTGCTGTCTTTCACATATGCTAACATTTCCGACATACATACATACTTAATTGGTCTATAGCTTAAATACACTTGACACGCATTATTTTCGCTTACATATACTTACATTCATAATAAATACCTAATTTTTTTATTACACGTGGCACACACACTTAAACAGACACAAGTTTTCCCTCCAGATTTAATATTCATTCATTGCTTTATTATTACACGTGACAGGTTTTTAATCAATGAAATCATACTCAATCAACATAGTGTCTCTTGGACTTCTAAAAAGATTTTTTAAATCATTCATCTTTTTAAAAAAAATCTCCGCAGAGAAACGTGTTAGATTAAAGACACTTTTTTTCCCCTATCTGTTCTTTACTCATTCTATTCATCTCGTCGGATTCCGATCCATATATTCAACTGTTGTGGATGCTCGTCGAGAATTTGTTGCGGAGTTGTGGTGAAACTTCGCTGCAAAGTCGTAGTAACCGGTTTGTGCCGAAAGTATGACACGGAACAAGGAGGTAGGTTCAAAACAGTGTATTAGTATAACAAGAACATAGATATTCAAAATAAATATTAATAATAAGTAACTAGAAATAAATAAGCCCGAAGGTATTATTACGCTGCTAATTTCCTGGCTAGTAGTTGTCGTCAACTGCCTTCGTGAACTGCTTTCGTTAACTTCTCCAGTACGTGATACATGTTCGAGCGATCATGTCTCTTTTGAGACAAGACTGACTAGGCAAATGATTTTTTCGCGGTAGGTTACTATTTCTTTCTGCAGTAGACTGGTTGCCAACTATAGCTATAGAACCCAATTAGTTCTATTCAATTCTTTTATTCAGATCAGTCAGTTAAGTACTGTACGTTATACACGCTTGGGTGATCATGTCTTTTTCAAGAGATGACTGACTAGAATGTTTTTTCCCGTAGTAGGTTTCTGCAGTAAACTGGTTGCCAACCAAGACTATAGAACCCAATCTGCCCTGCTATTCAAACCATTGCTGGAGGGAGAAGAGATGGATTAATACCTTTCCGAATTCAATTGGAATTTGAACTCGGCTCTCCGATTTCTCATTCCTAGCCGATATCCATTACACCACAAATAAATGACTAAATATGGCTTTCCGTTGCCTTCTTCAGAATTTTGAATTCGATGTAGTTCATGTCCTAGACTGGTTGCCATACAAGGCTAGCATTGTTAAGCCTATATGTCGTGGGCTGAGGCGGCAAATCTAAATTTCTCCCTAGACTTATATTTAAAAAGTATAAAGAACTGACTTGTACCGGAATTTGAACCCGTCTCTGCGATTTCATTTTCAGCGCCGATAACCGTTGTACTAACCGAACAGAGCACCATCACGAGTGATTTAATAATTACTATCACTATTTGTCAACTCTTCATAGTGAGATAAAAACAAGTTATACCTTTTAATAGGTTGAGGCCATATTCGTAGTAGAACTAATCGTGGCTGTTTCAGTTTCTTTTACTTGTAATTATAAAGCAAGCAAAATAAACAGTCAGGCTAGTTGATAAGGCTTAATTCGAAAAAAAAAACCTTGTTCGTTCAACCACATTAATACTCTTCTTGTCTCACTTTCTATACGCCCGATCCACCCGTTTCGTTGATATTGTCATTCCTATGACACAACGTGGTTGCGGCTCTGGAGTCTCTTATCTACAACTTCCGGTTGGTCATTTGCTACCGGATCCGGAAGTGAGTTTCAAAAGGATTCACTTCCGTACTGATAGACATCCTGACGCTTGCATCGGGCCAAGTGTACAAAGATGGCGCCACCTGTCGGCTCTCAACTGAGCTCGTCACATCAGAATTATGTCCGCTTGCCCAACAGGACGTAAGAAACAATAGTGGACGCGTAGATTCGAACAATGGATGAAAGATTAAAACAAAGACATTGCATTAGTGAATAAGATAGGTAAACAGACACGTCCAAGGCGAAATTGTAATATTTATTCAATAAACGAGATTAAGTATATTACAAGATAATTAACGAGATGAGGTATATTACAAGAATAAATTATCAATATCTTTTGAGAAAAGGAAAATGATCAGACATTTAAATTACGTCACTTGAATATAATCACTTGCTGTCCCGTTCACACTCCTCCCCTTTCTTTTGAACAGGAGTAGAGATTTATCCCTTGAGTTTCCGATTCCTTCTAAATTCTACTTCAAATCTATACTTTTAACGGCTCCTTCCCAGTTTTTTTTAACAGGAGTAGAGATTTTTTATTTGTCTTCTTTTGTTTGTTTAGGATTGAGTTTCTGGTTAATTTTAAAGTTTACTTCAACTCTATACTTCTATACTTCTAACGTCTCCGCCTAAACTCTGAAATATTTTTATTTTTCCACAATAATAGTAGATAGGTTCACTTATCGTCCGGTTTACATCCTTTCCCCGTCTTTTAAACAGAGGTACTGAATTCTTCCATATCTCCTGCTTACGATTGCGTTTCCCGTTCTTTCTAAATTCTACCTCAACTCTATATTTCTAACGTCTCCACATAAACTCTGAAATTTTTATAATTTATTTATTTTTTATACAACAGAAGTAGATAGATTCATTAATCGTCAGTTTTATGCATGTCTCCGGTCTTTTCAACATGAGGAGTGGTTTATCCGGTGTTTCCTATTTAGAATTAGATTTCCGGTTTCTTCGATATTCAACATCAACACTTTATTTCCAACGTCTCCTCTTAAACTCTGAAATTTATACAATTATTGGATTTCTGGTTCCTCCTAAAGTCTTTCCTTCTTTTTTACTTCACCTTAGAGAGAAAGCAAACATAAAATAAAATACGCTGCTACGAAAGAAAGAAAGAAAGAAAGAAAGAAAAGAAAACATAAAATAGAATATGATGCTATGAAAAAAAGAAAGAAAAAAGAAGAAAGAAAGAAAACAAAATAGAATATGATGCTATGAAAGAAAGAAAGAAAGAAAACATAAAATAGAATATGATCCTACGAAAAAAGAAAGAAAAAAGAAAGAAAGAAAAAAGAAGAAAAAAGAAAGAAAACATGAAATAGAATATGATCCTACGAAAAAAGAAAGAAAAAAGAAAGAAAGAAAAAAGAAGAAAAAGAAAGAAAACATGAAATAGAATATGATCCTACGAAAAAAAAGAAAGAAAGAAAATAGAAAAAAGAAAGAAAGAAAACATAAAATAGAATATGATCCTACGAAATAAAGAAAGAAAGAAAGAAAGAAGAAAGAAAGAAAGAAGACATAAAATAGAATATGATCCTAAAAAAGAAAGAAAGAAAGAAAGAAAAAATACGATGCTAAGAAAGCAAGAATGAAAGAAAGAATGAATGAAAGAAAGAAAACATAAAATTGAATAGCCTTTTTCGTCTTAGTGACGTTATCGCATTGCTTGGGGTGACTTGATTAAATAGATAAATATTATTCCAGTTTAAAAAAATAGCATTGCTACAATGATTCATTATTGCTGCATAGAAGAATTTTTTTTTATTTCGGCATAATTTGGTCCAATTGTTCTTGTTTCCATGCTTTATTAAAAAGAACAGTCATTTTATGTCTACCCAATTTATTCATCATCTTTTCCAAACGGCAAATCATCTTCTGTGAACATTTCTAAACAAATTTTGTATCAGAAAATGACCACAACGTTATCTTTTCAATACGTTGTCGAGTAACATCACATTAACAAAAAATGGATAATACATTACAGAAAGAACGTGTATACATCCTCTTAATTATTGATTCTCAATAATAAATACGAAAAGAGATTTTATAGAAATATATATATATATATATATATATATATATATATATATATTACTTCGCAATGTGCATTGGATGTCGACTCGGAACGAGAAATCGAGTTCGAATTCCAGCTGAACTCATTGAATTCACTTACGCGCAGATACCCTCGGGAAAGATATTAATCCGTCTATCCCTTCCAGTTATGGGTTAAATAACGGGACAGATTGGGTTCTATAGCCTTGGTCGGCAACCAGTCTACCGCAGAAAGCATTGGCAACCTACTGCGGGATAATCTTCTGCCCAGTCAGTCATGCCTCTTTCGAGACATGATCGCCCAAGCGTGTATCACGTATGGCACTTAACTGACTGACTTCGCAATGTTACTACAGGGTTGTGACAAGGTTGGGGATGGTTGTTTAGTTTAGGGTTGCAAAGATAGTTAATTGCTATGTGACAGTAACTTCACCAAAATGTCACAAACTATCGCCGCAACTAAAATACAACGTGTCGGCAACGTATGTTGCGTGTCAACTGAGAATAATGCACTCAGAAATATTCACGATTGGCAACAAGAAATATTGGTATCGAATTATCGATTCAGACATAAAATTCTACTGTAAGATGGCGACACTATATAATTTCAATTAACCAATTGTATATAGATTCATTTAATAATTGCGTTATGTTAAAATAAATCTATTGCCCCTAAAACGGCCTCCAATCAGTGGTTAACTGCAGCTGGAAATTGAGTGTCAATTTTAATGCCTCCAATAAAAATTTTTATGCCTCCAGACAAAATTTTCATTCCTCCAGACAAAATTTTTATTCCTCCAGACAAAATCCTTCTTTAACCGCATAAACAAACATTTTCCTATCCGCCATCAGTTTTGGAGAGCAACACACTTCTCCTCCTTGGAGTCCCTTTTTCAACTGCCCTAAAATGGAACGACGATATCGAATCTATAGCTACGTTTACTGTTAGGAAGTTTGGATCACCGTACCGGACAGGGAAACTTTTCTTGTCAGAATCGATCTTACACATTTATAAATCTACCATTTGTCCGTGCATTAAATACCGTTGCCATTTGTGGTTCTTCTGTTATTCATCCCGAAGTTACTGACAAAATCCAAAGAAGGATCTTCATTTTAATCGATCCTGACTGGCATCGAGACTTCAGTCACTTTCTCACCAACACGACTTCTCTCTGTCATGTTCATGCCAGCTGCTCTGACGAGCTTTTTTTTCTTGGTGCCCCGACTGCCTCTTCCCTCCAGTTATGGGTTAAATATTAGGACAGATTGGGTTCTATAGCATTGGTCGGCAACCAGTCTACCGCAGAGAGCAATAGCCACCTACTGCCGAATAATCTTCTGCCCAGTCTCTTTCAAGACATGATCGCCCAAAGCGTGTATCACTTAACTGACTGACTAGTCGGTATCTCGATCGCACTCTTTTACCGTTGAAATAGTTAAATGTAACCCCAAGTTTCTTTTCTCGGAAGTCCCACCTGCAGAACGTCTTTCCGTTTACTTGCTTCTCTGATAGCCACAATGTCCAAAAATTTAAATGCGACCTCAATTGCCATTTTCTATCTTCTTGAATCTTGTTCATCTTTTATCCTCTCTTCAATACCCATTGTACCCAGATTCTTCTCTCACTGTGAGCCCCTGTGCACTAGTGGCGGACTTGCCTTGCTTGGGGTGAAATGATTTTTTTTAAAAATTCACACAGAATGTCATATAACTCAACAAATATTTATTTTTAGACGAAATGTTCAATATTGACAATGCATATAATTTAGTAGTGAAACATAAATTGAACATTATAGATTAACATTCGGCTATGGATATATTGATCCAGTGGTTTAAATATCAATCCACTGTTAGATAAAGGAAGGCATGAATTACAAAGTTCTGTTGTTAAAATAAATACCTCTAAATGCGTTCTTTATTATTTACTGGGGGTCGGTCAGTCTGCTTGAAGACATGTAGTGTCTTTATTGCTTGGACTAATTTTCGCCTAATGCAAGGCTCAAGAACCACCCAAAACAGATGATTACAGTGTGATGCTATAGAATTGCAAGAGAAGTTCATGTCGTTATATAGGAAAAATAACGATCAACTCTAGACTTGAATAGATTAAGATTTTAGCGATTGCCGGGCGTCTGTTTCACAAAAGGGTTAATGAGGAAAACCTGGAATTTACTCCTTACTAATGGAATATGAAGGGAATGAGAATGACTCGCACTTGTGTACTTGGCATGGTGGGTTCCCGCTGTAATGAAGTGGGAACAAATAATGTAATGTACCAGAATACCTGTCATAGAAATAGCAATAGAATAACGAGAAGCTCGAGACGTTTCGTCTGGGAGATAGAGGCTGTATGGTGGTGGATAATTGCTCGTCCAAAAATTCGCGTAAACGATTATGATCTCTATGAACACAGGTAATCGTAGACTGTGCACCTAGAGACCCGATAAGGCAGCATTACTCTATTTTTTGTCTTACCTGGCTCCAATTCTGGCTGTAACTCTGTCTAGCAGCCGAGACATATAATATTTTCACACTGTCATAGGCTTTTCTTGCATATGCTGCCATAAACGCATTGTAGATTCTGAACATCCCTTCAGTAATCTACCTTACATTCCATTTAAGAATTAATCTGTCTTAAGCCGATGACCCAATGCTAACATTGATTTCTTTACACACACACACACACACACACACACACACACACACACACACACACATATATATATATATATATATATATTACGAAAATTAACGAAGATTAACGAAACTGGTTATAAACAACCGACAATTTGAAATGATTTGTTTGAACATTATTTTTTATCAATACTTTTATTTAAGTAGATATTCTGTTTATAATCAAACAGTGTTATATATTTATTTCTACCGGCCTGATTATTTACGATAAATTTGTTGACATTACGATACATTTCAGAGCAGAGATGAATTCGAAAATTGTGTTATTGGCTTAATTTGTCTTCGTTTAGACTGATAGTCATTCGTGTTCGAGAGGTCTAAAACGTGCCAGATAACATGATGGTTTCCCCTATGTGGATAGGGGTCGAAGGTTCGAATCCTGCCGAATGACACAGATTTTTGTAACAAACATTTATCGTAAATAATCAGGCCGATAGAAATAAATATGTAATACTGTTTATTTATAAACAGAATATCTACTTAAATACGAGTATCGATCAAAAATAATGTTCAAACAAATCATTTCATATATATTTTAACATTCATGCGTTTTTTCAATCAGATACTATATATGAAATAAACTTATTTCCTTTAGAGGAGCAATTGTCAACTGTGAAATTTTAAGCATCCTCAGCTTTACTGAAATTGTTTAAATAAGCACTCTTCCATTTTTCTTTACTCGTGAGAATCGGGGATTTGTAGGGGGCATCAAGAGTGGAATAGCCTGGGGCCACTCTTAATCTCAATCTCGCTCTGTCTGGCTCCTGTAAAGATAGAGTATAGCAATCAGAGCCAAAAGATTACTGGAGAGGAAAAATAAACAGGCCTGGATACTGAGAGTCTATAGTCACTCAAGTGCCATACATGATACACGTTTTGGGCGATCATATCTCGAAAGAGACATGACTGACTGGGCAGTTGATTATCCCGCAGTAGGTTACCATTGCTTTCCGCGGTAGACTGGTTGCTAGCCAAAGCTATAGAACTCAATTTCTCCTATTATTTGACCCATAGCTGGAGAGAAGAGACGGATTAATACATTTCACAAGGGTATCTGTGCGTAAGTGAATGCAAGAAATTTGACTGGTATTCGAACTCGGCTTCCCGATTTGTCGTTCCGAGTCGATATCCACTTAACTACAATTGCACATCCTGTGAGAGTCTATAAGGCTAGCTTAAAAACCATTGCATTTTTATAAATGAAACGGTTTGCAATGTAGCCTTATAGGGACTCTTAGAAGTTAGTTAACTGCCATACGTAAAACGCGCTTGGATGATCATGTCTCTTTCAACCATGGCTAAAGTACCCAATCTGTCCTGAGATTCAATCTATATCTGATGGGAGAAATGAAGGAATAATACCTTTCCAGGGGTAACTTTCGAGTAACTGAATTAAACGAATTGGACTGGAATTCGAACTCGGATCACCAATTTCTCATTCTGAGCCGATATCCATTACACCACAAAGCACCGTGATATAAATTTGTCAGAGTAAAAAGAAATATTAATGGCTTTTAAGATAGTTCATTTTCTTGTACTACTTATTTGTAATGCTAAGGTTTCCTTCTAATCAATGCCATGAAAACCGTTTCAACTATTCTTATGAATGTAAAGCTTTGTCAGGGAATGTTACTATTCGATGAGGACTCGGGGCAAAATTGATAGAGACTGAAAAAACGTGTGAAGTAAAATCGGCATGAATCTGGTCGTTTAAAGATACAAGCACTATCTATATATCAACGCTCTATCTACAACCTGAATATACGATAAAAAAAATCTGCTTGCCAAAATACATTTTATCAGTAAAGCCACTGAAAAACAACAACATTGGCGCTAAACATTATCACAATTAAACATTATATATATATATATATATTCTAGCAGTAACCATTAGGATACTGCAATAGATCTTCTGCCCATAATGCATCAATGACCAGTATATATAAATAGTGGTCTAAGGATTGCATTTGAGCATGAAACAGACTGTCGCCATTGGTTGTTGACCTCAATGAACTTTGCCTTTTATATCTATATACGTTAAAAACAATATTTTATCTCTGAGGAGCTGTTTGACCCCCTCTAATTATTGCTTTGTTAGCATCTTAACCCTTTTTTTGGCAAAACATTCGAGTCTATTATCAATTCGGAAATAATTAGACATATGACATTTCACAACGTTCTCTCTAACAAGTAATATGGCTTCCACCTCCTTAGGTCAACCGCTGATGTGATAACGACCATCACTGAATATATATACGAGGGAATTGATAAGAACTGCGAAGCTTGAACTGTTGCTCTTGATATCTCGAATGTATTTAACAGGGTTTGGCATGCTGACCTTCTCTGCAAGCTCCAGAGCCACGGTGTTTCCGAAGGATTTTTTTATTTAATCCAATCGTTTCTATCAAATCGTGAAGTGAAGGTTGTTTTGAACAGGCAAGCTTACAAATCCTTTCATACGAACACGGGTGTCCCTGAAGGCTCCATCGTAGGCCCTACGATTTTTCTGATCTTAGCTAATGATTTTCCAGATGTAATCAATTCTCAAGTAGACATCTATGCAGATTACATCATCATTTACTGCAGTCTCAATATAAAATCTGCCAAAGATGACGAAATAAACATGGATGCTTCCTTTCAAAAGGACTTCCAATCTGTGATCTAATGTAAGAGAAAATGGCTCGTAAATTTTAATGCCTCCCAAACAAAGCTGCTTTTTTAACCACTATAGATAAACTATCTTACTTACCATCAGAAATTAGAGAACAACATACTGCACCTCCTTGGCTTCACTCTCACAAACGACCTCAAATGGAATGACTACACCTAATCTACTGAAACATCTACTGCTAGGAAGATTTTTGCCAACCTCGGCAGTTTTCTTATCGAGGCGAGAGTAAATGGTTATGTCGTCAGCGTAGATGTCTCCTTGATCGAGAAGACCCTTCCAGTGATTTTATAACTGGAGAGCTTGTATAGTAACTCTCTGTGTCACGCCTTGGCGAAGATCTCTGAAATATCTAATGATATGGTCCTCGAGGTGTGCTTGTCGACAAGAGCGCTGATTATGTGAGTGATGATAGTTAGGACATCAGCAGTGGATCGGGTCGTTCGAAACCCATACTGCTGGTCGCTGAAGAAGTTGTTCTTTTCTAGGTGATCGACGACCTTCTTATTGATTATTGCCTCAAGAAACTAAGGAGACTGATGGATGGGGAAGATTGCATGCAGGCGTTCTTGAAAAACGGGCATACGTCTATGTTCTCTTCAAACTCTACAACTACTGTCTCTCTGATTCTTTGCTTTCCTGCCTACTGGATGTCCTTCTCTGTGGTTCCTGCTTTTAAGAACTCGCAAGAATCCCCAGGCCCCTCCACTTATTCGCGTATTAGCTTCTTACCAATTTTTGGTTAGGTGACTCTGTGGGGCCAGAAAGTTGTTCTCTTCAGAATTCATTTTGCCCATTTATAAATCTACCATTCGTCCGTGCATTGAATACTGTCGCCATATCTGTCGCCATATCTGATCGGGTGCTTCTGCTATTCATCTCGTGGTTCTCAATGAAGCCAAATCCTGTTTGTTGCATTCTGTGTCGTCTCTGAATCTCCACATAAAACAATATCAACGAAAAAAGTAATTTGTTTTCGGCATTCGTTTTATTAAGAGTAGCTTCTTGGAATTTTGAAGTGGCAGTAAGAGGACCAATGTTACATGATCCCATGACGCAGGTTAACTCAGCGTTACTCTGCGGATGTTTTTGGCCAGTCGCAAACCTGGTTTTGGGAGGCATATCGACGCTTCCGAATTTTTGATACTCTTAATTGAATTCACACTGTTTTGGATATATACAAAACCAAGACAAATGCAACCAATTGCTATCAGAATTCCCCACCCACGAGACACACTGGCTGACCACTGATAATTCTGATCCTGGTTTTCGCATTCTGTAACATTCTTTAAGATAGGAGCCCCCCCCCCCCTTAGAATCACAACCCACTATTCATGACCACAGCTTATTACGACCCATTCAAATTTACTGGGCGAAAGGAATGTAAAAAATATTATTTATTCATATTTACGTATTTCAGTTCCATTTAAAACGTATTTATGTATTTTCAGTAACATTTCCTGAACTTATAAATGCTATGTAATTGATTAATAATGACACGCGTGTAAAAGACATGCTTGTTACTGTCAAGAATAGTATTGACATAAACATCAATGTGGGTTAGTTTTAGGCGTAAGAAATTTGAAAATTAAAGTTTTTTTTCGGATTTTTTAAACATTCGTACTATTCCTGAAAATCCAACTTCACAAAAACATGAAGATGAGAAAAGAAGAACTACGTTCAAACTTCCACTGGAAAAGATTGGGTTCGTTTTTCGAACAGACACCCAGAATTGTATCCATTTTCTGCTGTTAAAATTTATTTCTAACGAAGGGTCCTCAAATAAATCAAATAATTCTTTCTTTTGTTGATATCCAACTCATTATGTCAGGCAGAAAGGTGTTCATAATCCATTTTTTTACTATTTTTCATTACTTTAAAGAAATAAAAATCAAAACTCTCTTTCAACTTATTCAAGTGTTCAGATATCCCAAAGATTTTATCGTTATCAACCTTTGCTTCATTCGCCATTAGAAAGGTACGCTCATCAAAACAATATACTGCTTGATACAACAACTGTCTGACAACGAAAACCCCAGTCTTGAATTATCTGAACAGAAAGCGTTTAATAGAAGGTAATGCGTAATTCTAGTATAATTCCTTACGACCTACTATATTTCTTCTTGAAACCCGCCAGTGAGTCGCGACCCATAGTTTGGAAAACTCTGATTTAATATCTTTTCCGTCTCTACACGTGATCAAAACGAAATAATCTATTATTCGTGAGATATTTGTAGAAGACGTTAAACACTTCTATTCTTTCTTTCTGACTCTTTTTCTTTCTTTCTTTCATTTTCTCAGCGAAACAATATTCCGTCTTTCCAACCGATTAAAACGGAATTCTCCATGATTTATGCGTATTAGCGGGAGGTGTTAAACGCTTTTATATTCCCTTCTTTCTTTCTTTCTTTCTTTCTTTCTTTCTTTCACTGAAATATATATCTTTCCTCGCGAACAAAATTGAATAGTCCATTATTTATGAGATATTGACACGCCGTAACGGTCGTGCTAAGTGGAGGCCAAGCAGCAGTATAATAATATGTTATTATAGCACTCCACTTCCGCTTCTTACATTTCTTTCTTTTCTTTTTTTCCTGTATTAACTGCATTTGTCTTTTATCCGCGGGCCGTTTGTTCTCACTTCTCATACAGAGAAAAATCGAAGCCTTCCGGCTTGACTTATAAAACATTGGACATTGAAAACAATTTGAAACTATTCCCACTGAAATAATCACCTTAGCTACCGGTTTTGCGAAATGGCTTGGGCTTACGGCCATATCACGTTGAATACACCGGTTCTCGCTCGATCACCGAAGTTAAGCAACGTTGAGCCTGGCCAGTACTTAGGTGGTTGACCGCTTGGGAATACCAGGTGGTTTAAACGTTTAGTGACAGATGTGCGTTGTGGTGCAGTGAATATTGGCTCGGAAAGAAATCGGTGAGCCGAGTTCGAATTCCAGTTGAATACCCTGCATTTACTTAAGCACTAGTACCCTTGGGTAAAGGTATTAATCCGTCTCTTTCCTCCAGTTATGGGTTAAATAACGGGGTAGGACTTGGGGACCCTGCCGTTAAAAAAACAATGAACTTTGTACTCGAAAAGAAAAAAGTATTTCTAGATACAAAACTTCTATAAAAGCAACAATAAATTGTTGAAAAGAAAAAGATATTACCAGCAATAAATAAAATTTAGTTGGCAATAAATGTCCCGCTGTGGTTGATGTGCCTTAAAAACAAACCAACCAACATAATGGTTTACTTACAATCAGCTGCGTAAACAGAGTAAGCGAAAATATATTATCAATACTTTTTCATATCTAACAAATATTTTCACCGTCTGAAGAGCATACCACGGGTTGACCATTAGGTTGCCTAGTGAGGGAAAATGGGTAGACGGAACTATTTGATAGCTGTCCATGGCACAAAGCTGCAAGTCATCGTGCCCTAGGTTTTAATCATACTGGTCTTGTTCAGACTGCTGATCAAGCCATATAATGCGATTTCTCATAGAAGCTGTTAACTAACGTCCGCCCCGCATAGTTGCAGCATAAGCCACAGGTTGGCTCTGTGAGTGTTGAAAAAAATGCCTGAGCAGGCGTCTGCAGTAGGGATTGGTAAACCGCACCAACTAAACAGGCAAATGTGCGCCGTTTTGATGGTGGCGCTTCTTTTCAAATGTCCCGAAATATATGAATAAAAACCGGTAAAATGTTATTGAGCGATCATGAAATAGGGACGATTCAAATGTTTATTTTACTGTTATGAGTCACATTGTTTCCGGGCACGGGCGATCATGGTTCTTCACACATATTCCTTTTAGGTCTGAGCACAGAGGTGATGAATTCCGAGCCGTCATCCTAAATAAATGTGCCCATAAGTTCGCACCAGTCCTTACCAAACTCTACAACTATTGCTTGTCTACTTTCCAGCTAGTTGTAAGTCCTCACCTTTAGTTCCTATTTTTTTCCTATTAGCCTCTTACCACTTTCCAACAAAGTATTTCAGGCTATAATCAATTCTGAAATGGTTAAGCATCTCCGACGAACTAAACATCATATCTTCAATTAACAAACAATATGGCTTCCGCTTCGCCACGTATAACAGTTATCACTGAATACCAGGCTCTTGATAATAATGTCGAAGCTCGAGCTGTGATTTTAGATATCTCGAAAGCAATTGGCAGGGTTTCGCATGATGTCCTTCTGTGCAAACTCCAGGGCTACGGTATAACTCGACGACTGATCTAATCTAATCGTTTCTATCAAATAGTGAAATGAAGGTCGTTTAAAACGTATAAGCTTCCAGATCCTTTCACACGAACGCGGACATCTTTCAGGGTTCGATCCTAGGTTCTACACTTTTTATCAATGATCTTCCTGATGTTATCAGTCCCCCAAAACTATGCCATCATTACTCCTGTCTCAATAAGAAATCAACCAATTATTCCTGGTGCTGCTCTTGAGGTAGGCCTTCGATCAGTGGTTAACTGGGGCAAGAAATGGCTAGTAGATTTTAATACCTCGAAAAAATAACTGCTCTCTTTTAAACATCAGAGAGAAACTTTTCTAACAGCCCTCAGCATCGCTGATGCTAGTCAACTAGAGAGCAAAAGATTGTGATTCCACTGCCTCACTTCTTCAACCGACCTGAAATGGAATGACTACAATGAGTCTATAGCTGCGTCCCTGTGCCAGTTCAGAAAAAAAAGGTTTTCGTTAAAATCCCTCTTACACACTTATAAATCTACCATTCGTCCGTGCATTGAATACTGTTGCTATATCTGACCGGGTGCTTCTGCTATTCATCTCGTGGTTCTCGTCAGAATCCATCTTGCACATATATAAATCTACCATTTGTCCGTGCATTGAATACTGCCGCCATATCAGACCGGGTGCTTCTGCTATTCATCTCGTGGTTCTCGTCAGAATCTATCTTGCACATTTATAAATCTACCATTCGTCCGTGCATTGAATACTGTCGCCATATCTGACCGGGTGCTTCTGCTATTCATCTCGTGGTTCTCGTCATAATCCCTCTTACACACTTATAAATCTACCATTCGTCCGTGCATTGAATACTGTCGCCATATCTGGTCGGGTGCTCCTCCTATTCATCTCGTGGCTATTGACAAAATCCAAAGAATTTAATCGATCCTGACTTGGAATATCGACCAGTCACTTTCTCTCCGACATGATGTGGCTTCTCTCTAACTTTTCTACAAAATGTCCATGTACAAATCAACCATCCGTCCGTGCATAGAATACTGTCGCCATATCTGACCGGGTGCTTCTGCTATTCATCTCGTGGTTCTCGTCATAATCCCTCTTACACACTTATAAATCTACCATTCGTCCGTGCATTGAATACTGTCGCCATATCTGGTCGGGTGCTCCTCCTATTCATCTCGTGGCTATTGACAAAATCCAAAGAATTTAATCGATCCTGACTTGGAATATCGACCAGTCACTTTCTCTCCGACATGATGTGGCTTCTCTCTAACTTTTCTACAAAATGTCCATGTACAAATCAACCATCCGTCCGTGCATAGAATACTGTCGCCATATCTGACCGGGTGCTTCTGCTATTCATCTCGTGGTTCTCGTCATAATCCCTCTTACACACTTATAAATCTACCATTCGTCCGTGCATTGAATACTGTCGCCATATCTGGTCGGGTGCTCCTCCTATTCATCTCGTGGCTATTGACAAAATCCAAAGAATTTAATCGATCCTGACTTGGAATATCGACCAGTCACTTTCTCTCCGACATGATGTGGCTTCTCTCTAACTTTTCTACAAAATGTCCATGTACAAATCAACCATCCGTCCGTGCATAGAATACTGCTGTCATTTATGGTCATGCGCCCCTACTGTTCATCTCAGTGTTCTCGACAAGTTCCAAAGGAGAATCTGTAATGTGATAGGTCTCGAATTGGCGACTCGACTTCAGCCACTTTCTCACCGGCGGGATGTGGCTTCCCTCTATCTATTCTACAAATATTTTTATGGCGTCTGTTCCGACAAACTTAACTCACTGGTGCCCCTGCCACAAGAATTTACTCGTGCAACCAGACTAGCAACAAGGTCCTACCCATTTACAGTTAGTTTAATCAAATGCAGTTGACAATTCTACTCCAGCAACTTTTTTCTTGCACTTCCTGTCAGTGGAACTCCCTTCCGTATACTTGCTTTCCTGACGGCTACAACGTCTACGAATTTAAATGCAATGTCAATACTTATCTCTTATCCACTTGACTCCAACCATTTCTACATCACGCCGTATCTCTTGTTCTTTTACTTTCTCTCTACCTTCTATGCTTCCTATCCTTCTCTTGCCCTTTCTCTGACATCCCCTGTAACTGGTTCGTCTTTCTCTTCACTCTCCTTCTGTCTAAACTTTTACTCTTATGTAGTCCCCTGCGCATCAGTGGCGGTACCGCCTTGCTTGGGGCGAAACGATTATTTTTTTTTTTTCTTGGCAACAACTCTGACGAATTTCTTTTCTTGATACCCTGGCGACCTGAATTTAAACATGGTAAACATTGGCATATAGCTTTTAACGTTGAAATACATAAATATCACTTCTACTTTACAGTTTCTTTTGTTACACTTCCAGTTTATGGAACTCGCTTTTGTTTACTTGCTTCCCTGATAGATGCAATTTCTAAAGATTTAATTTCAATTGCCGTCTTTTATCTTTTTGAATCCCGTTCATCTTTTATCTTTTCAATACCCCATGTACCCAGTCTTTTTTTTTTACTGTAACGCCCTGTGCACTAGTGTTAGTATTGCCTTACTTGGGGTGAGATGATTTTTTAAAAATTGCATGCGAGTGTTAAATTTTACATGTCTTCTCGCTATGAACCCGCGAAATTTTAATTGTCAGTTTCCAATTGTAAATATAAGTGTCATTTTTGCTTGTATTTTCCTTAAAACTTACCCGTTGGTCACCTGTTTCATCCAGGGGTTTACCGGCCTTCTCTTGGAGAACCATATCTTTTATTTAGATTCTTTTGTCTGTTGCCCTCATCTTTATTGTCATATTCACGACATTTCATCTGTTGTACTCCCCGACCTTCTTTAGGAGACTGCAATTTTAAACCGGATATTTTATTTTGATAATTGTTATCGTTTCATAAGTTATACCACTTCCGCATGTCTTAGTTATCTCTATTTAAATTAACTCTAAAAAATTTTGTGCGTTGTGGTGCGGTAGAATGACAAATCGGGGTGCCAAGTTCGAATTCCAGTTGAATTCCTTGCATTCACTTACACACAAATACCCTTGGGAAAGGTATTAATTCGTCTCTTCCCTCCAGTTATGGGTTAAATAGCAGTACATATTGGGTTCTATAGCCTTGGCTTGCAACCAGTCTACCGCAGAAAGCAATGGCAACCTACCGCGGGATAACCTTCTGCCCAGTCAGTCATGTCTCTTTCGAGACATGATCGCCCAAAGTGTGTATCACGTATGGCACTTAACTGACTGACTATTGTCGTCAGGTATTGAACTCAGAACTATTTGTATATAGTCAAGAATAAGCGTAGTTTAAATGGCATTTTTACTAAAAACTAAAAAAACAACCGGCTTCGTCCCAGCCTTGTCAAGTTCATTTCTGGGAATAGGGGACATGCAAAATAAAAGATGATTAATGGGGACGAGAGAAAAAATGCAAGGAAATCTAGTCCAATAACATTCAAACCCAGCAAACAGTCTCTGTTTGCAGAGGGAAGGCTTGCGAGATTTGATGTATAAAGACTCTAGAACCTTTAAATGCTATAAAGAGCTGGACCTTACGAACATAGAGAAACGGTCACCATAAATATGATTGGATACTGAAGTTAACACCTAAGGGTGGCAGTTTGTTTCATGATTAAACGCAATCTTCAGGCCATATATTTATCTCTGATATTGAGCATGTTAGCCCATAAATATCTTCTTCTTCTTCTATGTGCCCTGTCCCTTCAGGACGTAGATGATCATGGCTCTCCACGTCTCCCTATCCCTTGTGGCTCTTAGTATGTTTGCTCCTGTTGCTCCTGGCAACCCCCGTTCCGTCATCCACCTGATCAGACCCCGCAAATATGTTATCCGCTGCCTTCCTCTGTCTCTCTTTCCTTCTATCTGTCCAGTCAGTATCAGGTTCTCCAGGCTCTCCTTCCTCATTGCATGTCCCAGGAACTTCAGTTGTCTCTTCCTGATGCTCAGCATCAATTTCCTTTTTGTTGCCATTCTTTCTAACACCTCGTCGTTGCTTGTATGCTTAGTCCACGATATCCGTAGCATCCTTCTGTAGAACCACATTTTGGCCGCTTCCAGTTTTGTCCTCATTTTAAAACTATATTGTTATCATAAGTTTTTAAGTTGTTTTTGACGATTGCTACGTGCATGAAGTTCAGAGTCCTATCGAACAGTCTGTAACAAAAGTAATTTACTTGCAATATATTTTCTACCCAATGGTCAAACCATCTGCCTTCCACTACTAAAAGAAAATTACTACTACGAATCTCATCTGTTTGACCTTAGCGTAACCAACATTCATCACCCCTTCTTTTACTAACCATTGTTTCCGGAACAAGAAATTGTACCCATTGTTTGGTTGACTGGGTTAAAAATGCATGTTTCAAATTGACATGTTGAAATAGCTATCCCTACTAAATGTGATCTGAAAGTACAGGTAAATAAATGAAAATCTGCTGTTTAAGTTAAATTTACAATGAGCTCTCTGTTGGAACAGTTTTAATGTTTAAACCATATTACTATCGGATTATTTACCAATTTTATGCTGAATTTTTTACTGCTATGTATATATATATATATATATATAGTCATCCGCATACAGTCTTGTTTTACTGCATCACAGCTCATCAGTATGGGTAGACATCCGATTTCTTTCCTCTAGCCGGGATTGAAACTCGGCCGTTTAGACATCAGTTGAAGATTCTACTGACAAGCTGTTAGTGCCCAGAATTTAGTATGTTACATACACAATGTAAACAAACGTTAGTAGCCAAGAGTGTTCAGTTCATTGCTGATAAGAAAATGCATTAACGCCGATATATTTTTAATTTATTTATTTAGACGTTATTTTTCATGTATACTCATATTTAAAACAATATTATTAAACAATATATTTATTTATTTACATCTACTGGTATTAAAGATACCTCCTTAGAAAAATATGCTAACGGCGTCCGCTTTAGGAAACGCTAATTCTTACATGACCTGACCTCTCAGCCACGTAGAACTTCCTGATCAAAGGTCACATATTTTTCTTACAAGATTTCTCGAAGATTCAGACCGGTAAATGTAAATAAATAAATATGCTGTTTACTGATAAAAGCAGGGGATCTACTATAATATGGATTTCCATTGAAAATAACGTTTAAACAAATAAATTTAAAATATGTCGGATTTAATACATTTTCTAAGAAATTGTCTTTGTTTACTTTAGCGTTAGAAACAGAGTATATATATATATATATATATATATATATATATATATATATATATATATATATATTACCAGAATTGAGTTTTCGAAAGAACTATTTGGCGTTTGTTTGACCGTGACCGGGCGGTCTAACGCACGTCAGATCAAAGACGGCTTCCCCTAGATGATGCATGTTTCAATCCTGTTGGAGGAAGCATATTTTCTAACAAGATATCTCGAATATTCAGGCCGGTAGATGTAGATAAATAGATATACTGTTTAATAATTGTTGTGGATTCCGGGTGAGGAACCGCACAAAATAATAATTGACAAAAACAGATACGGAGAAAATGTAAGTTATATTGAACGTAATATGCAAACTGGAACATGGGTTAGTCAATTTAGGAATACTATTAGTAGAAATAAATATATAGTCTTGGAGTGAAATAGTATGTCCGGGTAACTGATTCTAGATCCAACCAACCCCAACTAACTCTCCAACTAAACTCAATCAAACTCTCATCTTACAACTCTATATTTAGTTGTCCCTCCCAGTAAGGGCAACATGTGACACATGGTCAGTTATGACTGGGATTTCCGGGCTATATGGCCCGGCCAAAAAATATCTGTCTATTTTTGCCCAGTCGTCCTTCTACCCTTCGGCGGAACCACGACTGGGTTATTGCTCTCTGCTCGGAAGCGGAGAGTGCCCCCTACCCGATGGCAGAGAGCCGACAGTGTCATAGTCGCAGCAACAGAGGCAAAAGCCAAGTGTTTACAACTCATTATTTAGCTGTCCCTCCTAGTAAGGGCAACATATGACACATGGTCAGTTTATATCTGGGCTTTCCGGGCCATATCGCCCGGCCAAAATATGTCTGTCTATTTTTGCCCAGTCGTGCCTCTACCCTTCGGCGGAACCACGACTGGGTTATTGCTCTCTGTTCGGAAGCAGAGAGCGCCCCCTACCCGAAGGCAGAGTGCCGACAGTGTCATAGTCGTAGCAACAGTGGCAAATGCCAAGTGCTTACAACTCATTATTTAGTTGTCCCTCCCATTAAGGGCAACATATGACACATGGTCAGTTTATATCTGGGCTTTCCGGGCTATATGGCCCGGCCAAAAAATGTCTGTCTATTTTTGCCCAGTCGTGCCTCTACCCTTCGGCGGAACCATGACTGGGTTATTGCTCTCTGCTCGGAAGCAGAGAGCGCCCCCTACCCGAAGGCAGAGAGCCGACAGTGTCATAGTCGTAGCAACAGTGGCAAAAGCCAAGTGCTTACAACTCTGCCGTTCTCTCTATAGGCAGAATTATATGTACACTCAGTTGAATCCATTTTTATGTACAAAGGGACGATCCCACAATAATAAAAGCAGAGAATCTACTCAATTATGAGTATTCGATAAACAAATTGAAATATGTCGGATTTAATTCATTTCCTAGAAAATGTTTTTTGTTTACGTTAGGATACGAATCAGAGCAAAGAAATCGGGAAAGATATGCGTTCAAAAGCACTATTCGGGTTTTGTCTGATCGTGTGGTCCTAAATGCTCAGAATACCATGGACGGATTATGTAAGCAACGAGGACATTTTAAAGAAAGTGAAACAAAACAGACGCTGATACTTACAAACAGAAAGAGTTAGTTAAATCAAGACAGATAACACTGGTCAACAAAAACATCTTTTTTAGCTAATTTGAGAGCGCTGAATCTAGAAATGACCTTACTTTTTCTCAGTTAGCTACCGTTTTTGCTGTACAGAAATGTCTTATTTTGGGAAGAAAAAGCCTTTTTTATTTGTTTTTTTTATATATATGGTATTAACCGATGCCAATATGTCGCAAAATAAATCATAAAAGACTCTCAATTCGCATTTAATCCAACAAATATTGGAATGCTTATGGAGAAATACTATTTTTTCAATAACAATCAGATCATAAATCTTTATAAATTACAGAATTGAATATACCAAATCCAACAATTATTTTCATAAAATTTATTTAATAAACTAGCATCAGAAATAAAACCTTCGTAAACATAAGAACTATGGTAAAAAATTATCTCTTTCTTGATTGTCTGTCATGTTCAATGTTATTTAAATCTTTTTTGATAATCCAGCAGTAGTCAGTCTTTATTTGTTTGTCCTACCGTCCCTGATAGAAATCTTCTATTATTCTGATGGAATCGTTCCTATTGCTCATTACTCACATCACTTTAATTATCCGTAAATTTATCTATATAGCTATGTAAAAACTGAAGCTTCATACATATACTAGCATATTGCTAATAAAGTTTATCAGTTAATTTGCATAAATTCAGTACTTCCAATTTAATTTTTTTTTACTCAAAAACAGTTTTTTCTCATGAAAATAGTTTTTTTTTCTTTTTTTTTTCAGGTGGCTGATAAATTGCTCGGCCTACATGAAAATTTATGGGTTTCCACAACCTTTATTAACTAAATGTTGCGATCAGCCAAGATCGTAAATGGAACTTTTTTTCTATGAAAATCTAAGGTCATTTTAGGATCACACCATCAAACTAGCTGAAAACCTTTTCTTGTTACTTGGCATCAAAAATCGTGTTTACCAGTGAAATGAGGAAGAAAAGCTTTGAACATTTGACACTCTCAAGGAATATTGAAGGCAAAAGAAAAAGAGAAGAAACAATGATCAACTTACAATGCGCATGCGTAAATGGATGGAAAAACAGGGAATTGGTGGGGATAGTAAAAACTGATAGGAAATGGTGGAGAGTCGAAGGGACGTGGCACATCAAAGAAGAATGCAATGCATAATTAGATCAAGTCAACATATTTCTGGTTTAAATAACCAGCTAAGAGTTGATATGCCATAAAAAATGAATTAATAAAGACCACTAAAAGTAGCAGTGGTTTCAAATATGAATTCCAGAAAAATTAAAAAAGAACAATTTCAAAAAACAGTTTCAAGTAATTTCAAGGCTTTATTGAATTTTATTCAAATTTTATCGCGTCTTTCATAGATACAATCCCTTGAAACTTTTTTCGTGTTTGAACACCAAACAAAAGACTTATCCTTTATATTTAACAAGTAGCAAGTTAAATTTTCTTGATTAGTCAAGTAGGTTTTTGAAAACCTCTGTCAAGTAGCTACAAGGATGTTCTGGTTTTAGTCACCATGCATAAATAGGATAAATTCGGTACTTCTAATTTAAATTATTTTACTCTTTTGTGAAGTTAGTTTAAACTGACGCCAGGAGGATATGAAGCACACCCACCATATTTCAGGGGATTATTCTCTTTTCTGAAGTTAATTTAAACTGACGCCAGGAGGATATGAAGCACACCCACCATATTTCAGGGGATTATTCTCTTTTCTGAAGTTAGTTTAAACTGACGCCAGGAGCATATGAAGCACACCCACCATATTTCAGGGATTTTTTCTCTTTTCTGTTCTGGTTTTAGTCACCATGCATAAATTGCATAAACTTGGCACTTCTAATTTAAATTATTTTACTCAAAACGGTTTTTTTTTTCATGTGGATGACATAAGTTGCTCTGCCTACATAAACATTTATGGGTTTCTCCGACTTTCATTAACTAAATGTTGCGATCAGCCAAGATCGTAAATTGACATTGAATTACAAGCACATGACTATAAATATAGTCAGTAATAAATATGACAGAAATGTATGCAAAGGCCACAGTAACATTTTTAGATATAACTTAGAATTGGGGAAAATATTTGAAGTGAAATCATATTAATTATTCCTTCATCGGTTTTATCTTGTATCCAAGATATAATTTTTTTTTTCTGCGCCGATCGCTTCCTTTGAAAGAAAAACCAGATTAGAAGAAAGTATGGATGGCGTGAATTTGTTTAAGGTGCACCTTAACTTGTCAGGAAGTAACCCACACACTTAATTTCATGACCTTCCTCTGCGGCATTTAAGGAGTAAGTCACATAGAATCATTTTAAGAAATGTCAATGAACTGCTGATTACTCTGTTATAATTTCGAGTGGCTAGCATGTCCATCAGGCATAGCCCTCTTCATCCACTTGTTACCCTGTTGGGACCTTTTGGAGGATTGGTCGTTGCTTGGTTTGGGCCCTCGTATTCGACTTTGCATCTATGACTGACCATAGCAGGAATTTAAAAATCCAAACGGCATCTCAGGTCATTGGACCACACAAGCGCTTCCACCATGATAAAAAACTACCATCAAAGAGGTATTAATTATAGATTATTTTTTAAAAAAACCATAAGAGAATATCTTTGAATTTTTTTAATTTTAGAAATTCAAAAATTCATTATTAAAACTGGCTTTTACTATTAATGTGGTTCTTTGCCGAATGTTTTCTGTATTTTTATTGGCTGCAAGATTGCATAGCACAAAAAGCCAACTAAATTTGATGATTTAGCAGAATCTAAAGATCCCATTGTTATATCAAAATTTCCCCCGATAAATAAAATCTACCACCAATGTAACAAATTTGTTTTGTAATATAAAAGAAAAGACAATTGTTCTTAATCCAATTCGATATTGAGGAATATTGCTCATTGATATCAAGGAAACTATTTGTTACTGCACTGGAATTTGCCACTGTTTATGCGAATTTATTGGAGAAAGAGAGAAACATCATAATGAATACAAAAAATCTGTTCTCAGTCATAATAAAAAACCGTAGATAAAAATTAATTCCAAGAAAAATTTTGATATAACAATGCGATCCTTAGACTCTTCTGAGTTTTCAAATCTGGTTGGCTTATTTGTGTTATACAATCTTACAGCCAATAAGAATATAAATACAAAGATATTGGATTATACAGGGATGATGGCCGTATGGTAGTGAGAAATGCCACAAATTTTAAAACAGATAAAATTATAAAATTAATAAATAGAGAATTTAAAAGCCTTAATTTAAAAGTGACTATTAATACAAATATAAAAAAGTAGATTTTCTCGATATGACCTTGGATTTAGATATAAAAACTAAATACAAATACTTTATATATCAATAAAAAATCTAGCCATCCTCTATCCATTATTAACCGGAGAACAATAACCATTGGTATATAATACCCAGCGCAAATGTTGCCATTTTATTTAATTACAATTTTCAATATCTGATTTTCTTACCTAAATATGTTTTTCAGTTTGTATTAATGTTAACTCAAAGTACAAATTTTGAAGTGCCTACATGTGAAATATTTCAAAAAAGATTTATATTTAATATTGTTTTGATATTTTAAAAATTGGGTATGGTATACCCATGGTTAGTAGTGGTGTAACTTTAATTGATGATTATGTACCCTCATACATAGAATGTAGAATTAGTAGAAATTACGCAAATGAAAAAGTGTTTAATAAGCATAGTAATTTTTATAATACTGCCTTAAAAAATAATGTATATAAAAATTAAAATATTAAATTTGTAAAAGAGAAGATCTACCCACGAAGAAACAATAAGATTAGAAATAATATTTGGTATATACTCCCTTTTAGCCAAATAGTTAGCAGTAAATTAGGAAAGTAATTCCTCACTTTGATTAAAAATAATTTTCCGAATAATAATCCATTAAGTAAGATTTTCAATAAAGATACTCTAAAATTATGTTATAGTTGTACGAATAATCTGGAAAAAGATTATAAAAATATTAATGATAATATTTTAAATAAAAAATTAAACCTAATTGAAAATAATTATCCAATAACTAAAAGCAATAATTTAGGCAATAATAAATGTAATTGTAAAAACTATATAAAATGTCCTTTGGAAAACAGGTTCCTTACAAAATACATTGTTTATCAATGTACTATTTCTTCTATCGAAAGCCCTAATAATATAAACATTTATGTGGGCAGTACTAAGAACTCGCTGAAAAAAAAACGATTTTATCAACCCACATCTTCATTTAATAATAAGTACTGAAAAAGAATATCTAAAAGAAATAAATAAAACTCAAACATTAAAATGGGTAATGTTAAAAAAACTAAAATATGTAAGTCTTTAAACGACCCATACTCCTTGTGTCTGTATGAAGAACAATATATTATTAAATTTCTTAAGAATAAAAATCTATTAAATAAACATAATGAAATAAATGTCATGTGTAAAAATTGCAAAATGTTCACCTTAGAATATAGTTAAAAAGATTCTTCATTAAAAAAATTTATCAACTGACATATATCTAATATTTTTTTGTATTTTGATATAATAATAAATAAATAGATATTAAAATAATTTAAAAGATATTAAAAGTTTGAAGAATTAAATAAATATTAAAATTTTGTATTATGCTATTAAAAATTGCATTATGATATAATAATTAAATAGGTTTTAAAATAAGAATAATAAAATAAATATTATAATTTTTAATTATTAAATAAATATGAAGTTTTTTACAAATTAAGTGTTTATGAAAAATTGGAATAAAATGCATTCGGAATTGAAATAAAAAATAATATAATTACACTCAAAGGTTCCTTTAAGTTAGATCTAAAATATAAATTGTTTCATTTTTTTTTAAGTTCTGGTATACAGAGAAAACTAACACAATAATTTTGTAACAATAAGGGATGCATCAACAGAAATGCAGTCTAGACAATGGATTTTCTTCCCGTTAAGATTGAAAGAAGAAATCCTGTATTCTCTAAAAAGTTTAAATTCTGATTAGTTAAATTGAACGCACACATAAATTTTTCTGTCTTCCCACATCCATAAATAACAAACGTATTGTTTCTTATATTCACATGAATATCATTTTCTTAACAATGAGCTAACATTGCCTGATGACGAGGTAACCTCTGGAAACATAGAAATTTCCGTGCAGCAATGTAAACAATATTAATTTTAAATAAAAAGCAAACACACACACACACACACATATATATATATATATATATATATATATATATATATATATATATAATAAATATGCATTTTTTTCTGACCGAAAGGTCAAATAGTGCCTTATCAAAAGTAAACCCCTCTTAGATTCTCGAAAGTTATATGTACTAAATTTCGACTTTGCTTCATCGACATCAAATTCCATGGAAAATTCAGTCTAGAGAATATTGGATCTAAAGAAGGTTTCTCCAACCAAGGGAGGCGTAGGTTAGAGTCCGACTTGGGAGCCCATATTTTCATGTGATAAGATTTGCTCGAATATTTAGGCCGGTAGACAAAAATAAATAAATATGTTTAATAAGCTTACGGAATGTCTACTCAAATGTCTACTCTACCACTTTTCAGGGAGTAGAGACTCCGACTGATACCAAATCGGTCGAGTTTCGATCCTGGCCAGAAGCAAGTGGATATGTTTAGCCACACTGATGAGCTGAGCTGTGATACAGCGAAACGGGCTTGTATGTGGATGACTAATACATATATATATATATATATATATATATATATATATATAAGAATTAAAAAATTTAATAAAATTATTACAAAAATTTTGACGATAACAATTTGTTTTTACCAGTTATATATATATATATATATATATATATATATATATAACTGGTAAAAACAAATTGTTCTCGTCAAAATTTTTGTTATAATTTTATTAATTATTTTAATTCTTTCTAACACATTCGAAATTTCGGCAAGTGAGCCAAGCATTAGAATAAGAGTTTTTAGCGTCATTTTTGGTATTAAAAACATTATTTTAAAAAAATTGCGAAACTGTAATAAATGTTGGATTATAATTAAACTTTTAGACACTTATTCACAAATTAATGAAATTATTTTTTAAAGTTTTATTTTTAGAAAATCTTTCTAAAAATACGTATTTTTTTTACATTTGTAAACACAACTTATTTAATTTCATGAAATTTCAAAAACTTAAAATTTCAGTCTTTTCATATTTATATTAGCTAAAAGCAGAACACTTAGAAAAATTTAAATTATCTATTTGTTTTTATCAAACAGAAGCATTATTTCCCGAAAATCCACTCTGAATCATAAAAAAGGTTATAAAACTATGACATTATTTAATTAGAAGATATTTTAATTGTTTTTATAATTAAGATATAATAACAACACTAGTGACGTGATAATTTTGTGATGAATAATGGATTTTTACAAGAACTATTTTCTTATTTAAAAGAATTTTGAATTTTTCTCTGTATGTTTCTGTATTTTTTATGTATGTTTATATTTTTTAAATATGGGCAGCCATACACAACACTATAAGAAAATAAGAGTGATAACTATAGTAAATATGAAGGCAATATTTCTAAAATTCAATAAAATGTTAGATATTTCCTAAACAGTTAAGATTACTGAGTACTTAACAGTTATATTAAAAAAAAGGGGCTCACGTCATTTTCTTAGTAAAAATTTTGTAGAGGTCACTATATATATATATATATATATATAGAGAGAGAGAGAGAGAGAGAGAGAGTTTATAAAGGAAAACAGGAAAACTCAACACGTCATATTAGTTATAAACTATAGTTCATTTCGATGAGCTTAACTAGCTCATATCATCAGACTCTTTTACAATATTTCCTCTCTCTAGCATACAATTTCTGCGAGTTTTCCTTTATAAACTTCACATCGAGCTCTTTACATGGATTTACCTATTAGTAATTTATATTAAGGAAATCTTGTTGGATTATCCTCACCGTTTACAGACTGACAACTATATATATATATATATATATATATATATATATTAATCATTTCATTCCCCAAGCAAGACGACAAAGCAACTAATTAAGAGAAGATTGCAGGGATTGAAACTGTAAAGTTTAAAATTGGGATGGATTGAGAAAATGGCAAAAAAGAAAAGACTTGGGAACGACAAAAGATGCCCACTAACGTTGCATTTAAATTTTTGAATATTATAGTTATCAGGGAAGCAATAAATAAGAATGGAATTCCATAAACGAGGGAAAAGAACTGTTGGGGTAAAAATAAACTGTGAGATCTAGAAGCCCATCCAATGGCACGCTTCCCTTTATGTAGTCGGGGCACTAAGAAAAAAAATAAAATAATGCTTAGGTATTCCACATGCTGTAAGATTGGATGTTCGAGTTGTGTTATGAATTTAACTGGAAATCGCAGTGGATAGTTCAAGTCGGGATCATTATATTCATTTACCCTCAAAGGTAAAGATATGACTCCACCTATTTTCTCCTGTTATGGATAAAAAATATCTATTCAAATACGAGTATCAATTAAATATAATGTTCAAACAAATAAATTACACACACACACAGAGACATATATATATATATATATATATATATATATATATATATATCTCCTGTCACGCTCAGAGGTTTGGATTTTTTTGTTTTGTTTTTGTTTTCTCATGTTTTAATGTAAGATACTCAATAGTAGGTACATCAGTATATATGTTACCACCACTTTTTGCGCCACGGGTTACTCGTGTATAGATAGATAGATAGATAGATAGATAGATAGATAGATAGATAGATAGATAGATAGATAGATAGATAGATATTGATAATGAAAGCTGTCCACTGTTTAGGTTTATATTACTCTTTGTGAATATTATTATTATTATTATTATTATTATTATTAATATAATTTTCATCATAATTCTATTTCTGCTATGATCGCACTACCTACCACCTCTGCAGAAAAACCTAAGTTAGGTAGCGTTGTGTTATGGCTACATTTCATGATTTTTTTTCTTACCTCCCATAACATCACCAGCGTTAAACGGACAAATTTCTTCTTAGTTTGAGGGCTGTACTTATTAAGACAATTTTTGTATATGTCTTAAGCTGGGATTTCCAGAGATTCTTTCAATGTGTTGCTTTGTTCCTTTTTTTTTTTTTATAATTCCAAGCGCACCTTCTATTACTGGTACAATTCTCGTTTTCAATTTATTATTATCATTTTTATTAACATTAATATTATTGTTGTTTGTTCCAGGCAGTTGAGTTCTAGGGTTCAACTTAAGATCATATGTCGCTTTTTAGATAGGCTAACGAGTTGCGCACATTATGACACACGTTATATGTGTGCTCGTATTTTGTTCACGAGAAAGTGTTTGGGATCTGATTGTTTTTAACAGGTATTCTTACAGAGGTGAAGGTCTCCTAGCAAATCTTGGCAGGTGGCTGTCGTGAAAATGCCTTTATCATAATTAAATTTGTGGAACACTGCATGCGATCGCGTATGAGTTATGTTTCACGCTTCGGAGATGCGGACCGTCAAAAAAATCTCACATATAAAGCGAGAATATTTCAGTTCGGTATTTTCATGTTTGCAAACAAACCTCCTTTCTTGAGCGTGTGAGATTCCAGATTTCAGCGGATTTGACGTCTGAGAGGAATTTTCTTTTATTCCAATCTCTTTCTTGGCCAAAGATCTATATATGTGAAACACACGCACGCGCAGCCACACACATACACTCACACGCACACACATACATACACACACACACACACACACACACACACACACACACACACACACACACACATGTACATTCCTATACGTACTGAAAAGTTCTCAGCCGAACGAAGAATAACTTCATTTGAAATTCAAAAATTTCATTACAATCTCGTATATATTAAATTGGATGTACGTTGTGAAGTTGAATTCGTGACATTCACTTACGCACAGATACTCTTGGGAAAGGTAATTAATCCGTCTCTTCTGCCACTATCTATGGATTAAATAGCCGGACAAATTGGGTTCTGTAGCCTTGGTTGGCAACCATACTTTCGCAGAAAGTAATGGCACGCTACTGCAGGAAATTTTCTGCCTCTTTCGAGACATGATCGCCCAAACGTGTATTATGTATGGCGCTTAACTGACTGATATATATATATATATATATATATATATATATATATATATATATATATATATAATCCATCAAATTGTAGAATATCTAAAATTTTTATAACCCATGAAACTGTAGAGTATCTAAAAAATTTTCTAAATCATATTACTCTGTTAAATTAAATAAATTTAACATTAAGTTCTTTTGAGTTCGTCTATATCGGAATTTACCTGACTTATATACCAAGTATTTTACGTTATAGATAGATAGATAGATAGATAGATAGATAGATAGATAGATAGATAGATAGATAGATAGATAGATAGATACGTGTTGTGGTGATATATGCAGAATATCTGTTTGGATAAATAATGAATAAATAAATGTTAATTCTATGTATTATTAATTCTATCTATAAATGTTAACAAATTAACATCACCTGTCTGAACAAGGCAATTTGAAAATATTTTCTTTACACTGCTGAAATAAATTCTTAATTTATAGCCGTTTAATTATAGGTTAAGTTTTATAACCGTTTAATTATATGTTGAGTTTTCTTCTCAATATATATATGGGTGTAGCTGAAAAGAATAGGTGTTGACTTACAAAGTTATTGAGTAATTTTTACTCGAAATTTTAACAAAGGCGCTGGGTGTGGTATTAGAAGGAAAGCGTTATGTGCTTTGACAGGATGAAAGATTATTGACAATATTCTTTGAACAATTCAATCTCGTTTTTATATCTCTCTAGTTTTTCAAAAATAAAGTTCGGACAATTCATTCTTCAGACCTTCTCAGTTGTATTAAGTGAACAAAAAATGATGATTCATATATATATATATATATATATATATATATATATATATATACCGAGTGAGTATAGAATGAGGAGAGAAAAAAGAAAAAGATTTTCCCTCCAAAACATTAATTTAAAACAGTACTCGATATATGATGTATAGAGCAGTGAATATTTATTATAAATTATGCTTTAGGACATGTACATAAATTCTTTTATATATGTCCTCTTCCCTACAATCATATGTTTGTTTCAGTGTTTGGATTTAAACACTTCCTCAGGGAAAATAAAGGTTTGGAATCATTCTCTGTTTATATTTGGTTCGTTGTGGACCTAATTTACTTTGATCCTGTGTCTAGGTTTTCATAGACGTGATAAGGGTGGGGTGTTTTTCTTTCCAATTTAGATTTTTCAGTAATATATATATATATATATACCCCTCTTCTCCTCTTTCTTCCTTCTTTTTCTTTCTCTTCTCCTTCTTTTCCCCTTTTTTCTTCTTTTTCCTTTTATTCAAGTTTGGAGTATAATTGTATTTAGGCGAAGTTATTTCAAGAAATCTAAATTTGTATTTTTTGGGAAGTAAATGCGAATTAAAGTTTTATCAGTTTTTGTATAAAGTTGTATGTTTAATCTTAATTTTAATTTTAGAGGGTCGGTTTTTTCTTTTAATTTCTTTTTTTTTTCTTCTTTTTTACTCCTTTTTTCCTTTTCTCCTTTTTATCTTCTTTTTTCTATAAATTATCGTTTGGAATCTTATTTATTTCTTTTAATTTTTTATATATTTTTTTTATTTAGATATTTTTGCGGGCATGAGATCTTTTTTTAAGGATTTATTACATCGATTTTTCTGTAGCATTTTTTATCTTTTATAATAATGAAAATATTTATTCAAATTCCCAGTATTTTTTTTTTTTTATTGGCGGGGTGATTGTAGGGTTAGATCTTACGTGTGCTTACAGTTTATTTTTGTGTATGATATAATTATTCTGAAGTAGTATATTTAATCTTGATTTTCAATGTATGAATTTTGATTCTTTTTCAAGTTTGGGAGCCATTTATTTAATTTTGATTTTTCTAGTACGGAATATTTTTGTATTTAAGTAAGGTTATTGGTGTAGGCTTTAGTGATAGACCTTCCTTTAAGGATTTATTGGATCGATTTTTTTCTATAGCATTTTTATCTTTTATAATGAGGATATCAATCGAACTCTTTGTATTTCTTAGCATGATTGTAGGGTTAAGTCCCTAATGTGCTTGCAGTTTACTGTGGTTTCGTGTCTCTGATTTAAGAGCTTGTTACTGTTTATATATTTAAGGATCTCTATCTTTTCTTGAAGGCAAAGAAAGCATGGTTCTTTTATAGATTTTGCTCTTCTTGCTATTTTGATAATTTTCCATTTGACCTTAGGTGTTTTATTTTCGTTTTTTAATTTCCAAAAGTGTTTGGAGAGAGATGTCATGTTTTGTTCTTCTTTGTTATTGAAGGATGAGAGGTGATTGTAAATGCGCTTTTTAAATACGTTCATAGTATTCCCAATATATATATTTTTCATCCTTAAGATTTTCTAAGGATGAAATCGAACACATATATATCAGAGATTTCGTCAGACATTTATTGACCATGGGGCATTGGTTGGGTTTTCTACAATTACAGAGGTTGCTGTCATGGGACGGACTTGTATTAATGTTAGATTTATTTTTGCTGTGTATTTTTGATGTGTATTTTAAATATTTTTGTGTTATGCATTTTGATTATTTTTTCTAGATTATTAGAACAGCTATAGCTTAATTTTATGGTATTTTTATTAAAGATTTTGCTCAGAGGGTTATTTTGGGAAAGTGCTTCTCTATTAACTTAATAAATTTATGTCCCAGCTTGAAATTAACTGATTGGTTGAATGGAGGGTAGGGTTATACCATATTATTTGTATATCGAGGGGTGTATATATATATATATATATATATATATATATATATATATATATATATATATATTTTACCGAAAAATCTAAATTGGAAAGTAAAAACACCCCACCCTATCACGTCTATGAAAACCTAGACACAGGATCAAAGTAAGTACATGAATTAGGTCCACTAACAGCAGACATCAACCAATTAAATGATAGCCAACCATAAAAATGACCACTCAACATTGCCCTCTGAGAAATCCTAACCAAAAGATATACCCGACCGATAAAAAGATAAAACATACATTCCAACAGATTATACCATTAATCAACAATTTCACACTTACACACCAAATTCCTCAAAAGTCTAACGATCAAAAAGAGATTTTCGCTTAATTACCAATAATCCCAACCAACCCCCACGACAACAACGAACCAAATATAAACAGAGAATAATTCCAAACCTTTATTTTCCCTGAGGAAGTGTTTAAATCCAAACACTGAAACAAACATATGATTGTAGGGAAGAGGACATATATAGAAGAAATTATGTACATGTTCTAAAACATAATTTATCATATATATATATATATATATATATATATATATATATATATATATAGTACTGTGCAAAAGTATTCGGACAAGAACTATTTTATTTTTTATGAGGCATACTGACAGAAAATAAACAATTTAATTAAAGTCATTTTATTTGCTTTACTTAACAAATGCTTTAAAAGAAAAAATACTTGTTACAAAATAAATGTAATATTTAGTATAATAGCCTTTTCCTTTGATCACAGCTTTCATTCTGTCAGGCATTGACATCACAAGCTTCTTCAATGTATGTAATGGTATCTCCTGCCAAGTAGCTTGTATTTGTTGCGAAAGTATGTCTTGCGAAATGACATCAAATTTATCAATTTTTTATCAAAAATATCCCATAGATGTTCAATAGAGTAGTTTCAAAATAACTCGTTTAATAGAAAATAGGAAAAATTAAATATAACTTCTTTTTAATACATTTCGTATACACCTAGTTTTAAATAATCAATATTTATAAACAATTTGCTTGGCTTTTCATCCTGTTTTGAATTTCAGTGAGGTTTTTAGGAAAATCACCCCTGTCCTAAAACTTTTGCACACTACCGGTAATGTGCAAAAGTTTTAGGACAGGGGTGATTTTAAACTTTATTTTGATGCCTCATAAAAGATAAAATAGTTCTTGTCGCAATACTTTTGCACAGTACTCTGTGTGTGTGTGTGTGTGTGTGTGTGTGTGTGTGTGTGTGTGTGTTGGTTAAAATTTTCTGTATTTATTACGGTAGAACTTTCGTTTATTTATATGGAGTTAGGGGGGAAAAGGAAATAATAATGCATTGTAACTTCCAACTTCAAGCCCCATTGCGATATATATATATATATATATCAGTCTACTTCTTTCTCACTCTCTCTTTCTTTTTCCCTCTCTTTCTCTCTCTCTATATATATACATATAAATATACACACATAAACATATATAAATACGCAGATACACAAACTCACACACACACACATGTATATATATTCAGTTAATTACTGTTTAAGTTACGAGTTGCCAAACAGATTAGACGCTTAAATATTTATTAAAGAATAAACTAATAAATACTGAGCACTTTTCTTACTAGAATTCTGTTAGCCTTAAAATACGTTAAAGTCTGCTAATTCTTGTGTATTTCAGTGTGTTATTAATTTGTATCAAACATACACACAAACACACACACACACGCACACACATAGGGTGAGATAGGTAAATTGTCGTCTAAATTTCAGACATTTCATTTTAACAGATATATTTATCAAAATTACACAAAAATATCTTCAGATTCTAAAGACTCAATTTATCACCATTGGCTCCAACTCCGGACAACTTCGGAATCTCTTACAACTGTTTTGGACTGTCTATTAAGTTAAATTGGTAAATGCTGCCATAAACGTTGACTTCAGTTCGTCTTTGGTGGTACAAGGGTTTTTTTTGTGGGGGGTCTCTCGCTCAACTGCACCCCACACATAATAATCTAAGATGTTGCAATCTGGGGAGTTGGATGGTCAGTTGTAAGAAGTGATGTGGTCGTAGAAATAATCTGATAGCCATGACTTGATTCTCTTGCTTGTGTGGCGTGATGCATAGACCTGTTGCCAGGCATAGGGTCTTCTAACAGCCACCCTCTTAACTCAGAGCAGCACTACCTCCACAAGGCTCTTGGTATATAATCTGAAATGTTCGTACTGGAGCTTCCGGTGTTTCCAAATTTCTAGCGAAATGTTTTGTATCATGTTACTCTTTTTCTCACAGACAGTGCCAAACTAGCCCTACTATAAAGTGTAGTTGACGAAATTAAAAACAAACAATGTGCATGCGCAAATTAAAAATATAAAATGACTACAATTTATCCATCGCACCCTGTATACACACACATATATAGATATATATATAGATATATATATAGAGAGAGAGACTGGAGGTCATTCGTGGTCGAGAGGTCTAAGACGTTGCAAGATCAAATGGTAGCTTCCCTTCTGTGGATAGTGGTCGCAGGTTCGAATCTTGCCGAATGACACACAATTTCGTAATAAAAATTTATCGTAAATAATCAGGCCAGTAGATATAAATATATAATACTGTTTAATCAAAAACATAACATCTACTTAAATATGAGTATCGATCCAAAATAATGCTTTCATATATATATATATATATATATATATATGCATGCGGTTTCGTTGAAACAAATCATTTTCTATTATAATATGTATCGTAGGCGTGGATTCAGTAGATAATAAGAAGACGCACAAGCGCACCTTCACAGGCTACCATACACACATAGAGACAGACACACACGCTCTGTTACACACACCACCACCACCACCACCACCACCACCACCACCACACACATGTATATATACATATATAGATATATATATATTGGGGGCTATGTGAATATTATGTTGTACATTAACATAAAATAAAAATAGAATCGGTAGATAGAACTTTACAAATGTAGATATGAGCATACTGAAGCAGATAGATAGATAGATAGATAGATATGAACGGACTGAGATAGATAGATATGAACGGACTGAAATAGATAGATAGATAGATAGATAGATAGATAGAAGCACGCACTCCTACTACACAGATATATGCGAAGGAGCGTGTAGGTCAGTGCCTGTGTATCTGTTTTCAAATCAGAATTTACACATTATTTATTTTCTGAATCTACCCGCCAGTTCCATCACCCCTGAAACGAAATGCGAAAGCTGACACCAGTGAAGCCTTCCCACAGTCGTCATGACGTTGCTATGACGTCAGTATGACGTATGATTTGGTGCCAATGACGCAATCCTTATAAGAAAGCTGTATCCAGTCCTATGCCAACCTCGACATTACGATGAAGGACGGTCCTTTTAATATGCTTAGTAGTTTAAAACAGTCTCTAGTTTTCCTCGGCCCCCTGGGTGTGTCAGGCTTTCAGAAGCAGGAATAACGGCTTCTGGCCAATTAACTTCGAAAATCTCCCCTTCGCTACCTCGCTGAATTCGTCCATTTTTCCTTCGTGGAATGAATTTCAGTTTCTTCCCAATGCCTTAGACTTGTTGATTTGCGTACACGGCCAAAAGGTTTAGCGATTCCGATAGTCATCAGAACTGTGTATTTTACAAGTACGTAGACGTACGTTGTGGTTCAGTAGATATAACCTCGAAATGAGAAATCGGAGAACCGAGTTCGAATTCCTGTTGAATTCGTTGCGTTCGCTTAAGTGCAAATAACCTAGGGAAATGTATTAATCCGTCTCTTCCCTCCCTTATTAGAATTAAATTTAGAAAAAGCTGTATAAAGATTACATATAGTTTTTTATTTTATTTTGGTAATCAGAGAGCCGAGTTCAAATTCCATTCGAATTTATTGCATTCACTTACGGGCAAATACCTTTGCAAAAGCTATTAATCTGTCAGTTTTTCCTCCAGCTATGGGTTAAGTAACAGTACAGATTGGGTTCTGTAGCCTTAGTTGGCAACCAGTCTACCGCAGAAAGTAAAGGCAAGCTATTGCAGGAAAACTTTCTGCCCAGTCAGTCATGTTTCTTTCAAGACATGATCGCCTAAACGTGTATCACGTTTGGCACTTTACTGAGATGAAGTATCTTATACTGATATAAGACTCGTTATTGAGAATGACAACTGAATTACGTTTGTCTTTCTTTAAAATGATATTCACCCTTTACAACGTTCTAGAACCACTCAAGATAGAGGGTTACAAAATTAAGAGGAACCCACTCCAAACAAGGTGATAATACTGTCAAGACACAGAATTGAAAGAGAAGAAAATGATTTTAGAGTGAAGCAGAAACCCAATCTTCAACAGGAAACAAAGGGTAAACCTCTACTCCTGTTCAAAAGACTAAGGAGCAATGTGAACAGGACGATAGATGAATCTCTCTACTTCTTTCAAGAAACTGAAATTATACTCAGATGAGATGCCGTTTTTACCCTGAAGTAGAAAAAAGAGACTACTTAAAACAACTAGTCAGCTCCTTAAACAAGGAAACATATTTTTGTGGATAACCCACTATAATTTAAACACCGTTAGAATACAACAATTCAGGAATAAATATTGGTTCTAAAGTCGAACATTATTTTGCGAGCAATCTAATAATTTAATAATTTAAATTTTATTTCAGTAAGTTAATTGCCATACGTGATACACGTTTAGGCGATCATGTCTTGAAAGAGACATGACTGACTGAGCTTTCTTCTTTGGAATATTAATTTGTCTGTAAGAACAGAGGGATGTGCGAAGCGGTTTATTGGATATCGACCCTGAATGGAAAATCGGTAGAGACAAGTTCAAATTCCAGTTGAATTCATTCAATTCACTTGCGCACTAGTAAATGTTATGAATCCGTGTCTTCTCCCTCCAGCTATGGGTTAAAAAGCTGGACAGGTTGGCTTCTATAGCCTTGGTTGGCAATCAGTCTACCGCAGAAAGTAATGGCAACCTCCTGTGAGAAAATATTCTGCCTAGTCAGTCATGCATTGAAAGAGACAAGATCACCCAAGTGTATATCACGTATAGAAATTAACTGACTGATATAACATTTAGTAATGACTATTAGAATTAAACATTCTATATTATAATAATCAGTGTGTTTTTTCTTTGTTCGTAACAAAACATAAAAAAAAAACGTTTTTGGCTAATTACTATCAATCTAGTTCCCATCGCTCAATACAAGAAAATGTGTTATGGAAACATGAGAAATTATAAGCGACACTTGAGACTTGTAGGTATTCTCATCTGTAGTTATTATTTGGTAAATTTTTGTTTTGTTCCCCGAAGCCCTTTACCCCTTCAAATCTTTCCAAAACATCCCTATTTCCGTGCAAATGTACATGCTGAACTCAATTCGGTAATTGTTTCTTGAATAAATCTACCTTTTTTTCATTTTTATCGAGCAGAAAAATATGGGATATCTTGTCTCTGTTTCTCTCACCCCGTAACCACGGTTCAGAAATGTTATTCACTGCAGACTGAATTCACGCGTAGTTTTACGAATTTTCGGTCTTTTTACTTCCATTTTGCGATTAATGAGCGGAAAATGAGTTCCGAAACACAACAAATCACGGAGTAATCGCTGCCAAAGGAAGTAAACAGAACGAATTCAGAACCGTACGCCTCGGGTCATTCAGCGGTGAATCAGAAATAAGAACGGTGGTAAGGGGTGAGATATAGTCCGATTTATTTCTGGTCGATAACATGAAAAAAAAGTACGTTCCTTCTATAAACAATTATCGATTTGAGTTCAGCATATACATTTACACAGAATTAAGGATGTATTGGAAAGATTTGAAGGGGTAAAGGCCTTCGGGGAACAAAACAAAAATTTACCTATTATTTCATCTGAGATGTGATCGTCTAATCGAAATATATTTCATCTTTGGAATTTTAACTTCATTTTTTAAAAACATTTCACTCCAAGCAAGGCGGGATCACCACTTATGCGCAGTGAGGGGAACTGCGTGAGAAAAGACTTGGTACAGGTGATATTGAGGAAAGAATAAAAGATGAACGGGATTCAAGAAGATAGATGACAATTGACGTTGTGTTTAATTTTTTTTTAAGATTGAAGCAATTGAAATGTGGTTTTACAGATGGATGCTGCGAATATCATGGATCGAGAATGTGAGCAATGATTAGGTTTTGGATAGGATGGAAACGAAAACGAAATTAATACTGAGCATGAAGAAGAGACAGCTAAAGTTCCTGGGGCATGCAATGAGGAAGGAGGGCTTGGAGAACCGGATACTAACAGGCCAGATAGAGGAAAAACGAGACAAGAAAAAGCAGCGGATAACATATTTGAAGGGCCTGATCAGGTGGATGACGGAACGAGGGTTACCTGGTGTAACAGAAGAAAGCGTGCTAAGAGTCACTGGTGATAGAGAGATGTGGAAAGCCATGATCGCCTAGGTCCTGAAAAGATAGGGCACAAAGAAGAAGAAGATGATGATGATGATGATGATGAAGCCATCAGAGAAGCAAGTAAACGGAAAGGAGTTCTACAGGCTGGAAGGGCGAAAAAAGAAACTATTGGAGTAGAAGTGGCGGTTACATTTAACTATTTCAACGTTAAAATGGTGGGACCTAGAGGTCAATCTACCAGCACGCTTAAATTTATGGGGTCAGTGTACAACGGAAAAAAAAACTAGTCAGAGCAGTTGCCATGAAAATATTTATAAAAAATCTAAGAGAAGCAACGTCATTTGGTAAGAAAGTGACTGAAGTCGAGATGCCAAGTAAGGGTCGATTATATTGCAGATCCTACTTTGAACTTTGTCAAGAATTTCGAGATAAATTGCAGGAGCACTCGACCAGATATGGTAACAGCATTCAATGGACAAACGAATGGTAGTTTTATAAACGTGAAAGATTAGGAGAGTCATGATCGCGCGACTCCTGTACATAGAAGATGTCTTACATAGCAATATCCAACTATAGTGGCTTTCTAAGCGTAGCTTATATGTGGCACAAGGTCTAAAGTATGGGGACCCAGTGAAGATCAAACTGGCGTTTCAGTCGTAATAGGACTAGCGAGACAAGCTTGTTAACCATTACACCATATTTAAGTGCTCAAGCAATTTCTAATAATAAGTTTAAGAAAATAATTGCTTAATCCAAGTTTTTAAATTCTCCAGGTAGCAGTTAATTCATTAAGAAATTTAATTTTATTTAAAATAAAACAGTTTGAGTTTGAGTTTTGTTTAACAGCATATCAACCTCTGTGGCAAAGAAAAATGCCAAAAACGTTGGCTTTTAGAGCATTTTTTTAATGTTCGGTTATAGTGAAAGCGTTGATTTAGTCAGATTTTAATTAAATTTTTCTGTTTTTATTCATTTTTATTTTAGAAAACTGAAAAGGTCTTCTTGTTTTGTATTCAAAAATGTTTTGCTGGGATTTTTTCCTTCAAAAATGTTATAGTAATAATAATGTTTTCCTTCCAAAATGTTATAGTAATAATGTTTTCCTTCAAAAATATATGTAAAAGTGACAATAATTTTTTCCTTCAAAAAATATTATTGTAATAATTTTTTCCTTCAAAAATGTTATTGTAATAATGTTTTCCTTCAAAAATGTTATTATAATAATGTTTTTTTCCTTCAAAAATGTTATTGTAATAATGTTTTCCTTCAAAAAATGTTATAGTAATAATGTTTTCCTTCAAAAATATATCTTAGTAATAATTTTTTCCTTCAAAAATGTTATTGTAATTTTTCCTTCAAAAAATGTTATTGTAATAATGTTTTCCTTCAAAAAGTATTATTGTAATAATGTTTTCCTTCAAAAATATTATTGTAATAATGTTTTCCTTCAAAAATGTTATAGTAATAATGTTTTCCTTCAAAAATGTTATGGTAATAATGTTTTCCTTCAAAAATGTTATTGTAATAATGTTTCCTTCAAAAAATGTTATTGTAATAATGTTTTTCCTTCAAAAATGTTATTATAATAATGTTTTCCTTCAAAAAATGTTAGTAATAATGTTTTCCTTCAAAAAATGTTATAGTAATAATATTTTCCTTCAAAAATGTTATTGTAATGTTTTCTTAAAAAAATGTTATTGTAATAATGTTTTCCTTTAAAAATGTTATAGTAATAATGTTTTTTTTTCCTTCAAAAATATTATAGTAATAATGTTTTCCTTCAAAAATGTTATAGTAATAATGTTTTCCTTCAAAATGTTATTGTAATAATGTTTTCCTTCAAAAATATTATTGTAATAATGTTTTCCTTCAAAAATATTATTGTAATAATGTTTCCTTCAAAAATATTATAGTAATAATGTTTTCCTTCAAAATGTTATAATATTAATGTTTTCCTTCAAAAATGTTATTGTAATAATGTTTTCCTTCAAAAATGTTATAGTAATAATGTTTTCCTTCAAAGTATTGTAATAATGTTTTCCTTCAAAAATGTTATAGTAATAATGTTTTCCTTCAAAAATGTTATTGTAATAATGTTTTTCATGAAAATATTATAGTAATAATGTTTTCCTTCAAAAATATTATTGTAATATTGTTTTCCTTCAAAAAAATATTATATTAATAATGTTTTTCCCCCAAAAAATGTTATAGTAATAATGTTTTCCTTCAAGAAATGTTATTATAGTAATAATGTTTTTCCTTCAAAAAGCCTGTTATTATGACATGTTTTTTCCTTTAAAAATGTTATTGTAATAATGTGTTTTCCTTCAAAAATATTATTGTAATAATGTTTTCCTTCAAAAAAAAAATATTATAGTAATAATGTTTTCCTTCAAAAATATTATTGTAATAATGTTTTCCTTCCAAAAAATATTATAGTAATAATGTTTTTTTATTAAAAATATTATTATATTAATGTTTTCCTTCAAAAATATTATTGTAATAATATTTTCCTTCAAAAATATTATTATGTTTTCCTTCAAAAATGTTATTGTAATAATGTTTTTCCTTCAAAAATGTTATAGTAATAATGTTTTCCTTCAAAAATGTTATAGTAATAATGTTTTTTCCTTCAAAAATGTTATAGTAATAATATTTTCCTTCAAAAAATATTGTGTAATAATGTTTTCCTTCAAAAATATTGTTATTAATAATGTTTTCCTTCAAAAATATTATTGTAATAATGTTTTCCTTCAAAAATATTATAGTAATAATGTTTTCCTTCAAAAATATTATATTAATAATGTTTTCCTTCAAAAATATTATTGTAATAATATTTCCTTCAAAATATTATTGTAATAATGTTTTTTCCTTCAAAAATATTATTGTAATAATGTTTTCCTTCAAAAATATTATAGTAATAATGTTTTCTTTCAAAAATGTTATTGTAATAATATTTTTTTCCCTTCAAAAATATTATAGTAATAATATTTTCCTTCAAAAAATGTTATTGTAATAATATTTTCCTTCAAAAAATATTATATTAATAATGTTTTCCTTCAAAAATATTATAGTAATAATATTTTCCTTCAAAAATATTATTGTAATAATGTTTTCCTTCAAAAATGTTATATTAATAATGTTTTTTCCTTCAAAAATATTATTGTAATAATGTTTTCCTTCAAAAATATTATAGTAATAATGTTTTTCCTTCAAAAAATGTTATGGTAATAATGTTTTCCTTCAAAAATGTTATAGTAATAATGTTTTCCTTCAAAAATATTATTGTAATAATGTTTTCATTAAAAATGTTATTGTAATAATGTTTTCCTTCAAAAATGTTATTGTAATAATGTTTTCCTTCAAAAATGTTATAGTAATAATGTTTTCCTTCAAAATATTATTGTAATAATGTTTTCCTTCAAAAATGTTATTGTAATAATGTTTCCTTCAAAAATATTATTGTAATAATGTTTTCCTTCAAAAAATATTATTATTAATAATATTTTTCCTTAAAATATTATAGTAATAATGTTTTCCTTCAAAAATATTGTGTAATAATGTTTTCCTTCAAAAATGTTATAGTAATAATGTTTTCCTTCAAAAAATGTTATTGTAATAATGTTTTCTTCAAAAATATTATTGTAATAATGTTTTCCTTCAAAAATATTATTGTAATAATGTTTTCCTTCAAAAATGTTATTGTAATAATGTTTTCCTTCAAAAATGTTATTGTAATAATGTTTTCCTTCAAAAATATTATTGTAATAATGTTTTCCTTCAAAAATGTTATTGTAATAATGTTTTCCTTCAAAAATATTATAGTAATAATGTTTTCATCCAAAAATATTATTGTAATAATGTTTTCCTTCAAAAATGTTATTGTAATAATATTTTTTCCTTCAAAAATATTATTATAATAATATTTTCCTTCAAAAATATTATTGTAATAATGTTTTCCTTCAAAAATATTATAGTAATAATGTTTTCCTTCAAAAAATGTGTATAATAACAATATTTTCCTTAAAAAATATTATAGTAATAATGTTTTCCGTAAAAATATTATTATATTAATATTTTTTCCTTCAAAAATATTATTGTAATAATGTTTTCCTTCAAAAATGTTATTGTAATAATGTTTTCCTTCAAAAATATTATAGTAATAATGTTTTCCTTCAAAAATGTTATTGTAATAATGTTTTTCCTTCAAAAAAATATTATAGTAATAATGTTTTCCTTCAAAAAATGTTATTGTAATAATGTTTTTTTCCTTCAAAAAATGTTATTGTAATAATGTTTTCCTTCAAAAATGTTATTGTAATAATGTTTTCCTTCAAAAAATGTTATTGTAATATTATTTTTTCCTTTAAAAATATTATATTAATAATGTTTCCTTCAAAAATGTTATAGTAATAATGTTTCCTTCAAAAATGTTATTGTAATAATGTTTTCCTTCAAAAAATATTATTGTAATAATGTTTTCCTTCAAAAAATGTTATTGTAATAATGTTTTCCTTCAAAAATGTTATAGTAATAATGTTTCCTTCAAAAATGTTATAGTAATAATGTTTTCCTTCAAAAAATATTATTGTAATAATGTTTTCCTTCAAAAATATTATAGTAATAATGTTTTTCCTTCCAAAATATTATTGTAATAATGTTTTCCTTCAAAAATATTATAGTAATAATGTTTTCCTTTAAAAATATTATAGTAATAATATTTTCCTTCAAAAAAATATTATAGTAATAATGTTTTCCTTCAAAAATGTTATTGTAATAATGTTTTTTTCCCTTCAAGAAATATTATTGTAATAATGTTTTCCTTCAAAAATATTATTATAATAATGTTTCCTTCAAAAAATATTATAGTAATAATGTTTTCCTTCAAAAAATGTTATAGTAATAATGTTTTCCTTCAAAAATGTTATAGTAATAATGTTTTCCTTCAAAAAATATTATTGTAATAATGTTTTCCCTTCAAAAATGTTATTGTAATAATATTTTCCTTCAAAAAAAATGTTATTGTAATAATGTTTTCCTTCAAAAATATTATTGTAATAATGTTTTCCTTCAAAAATATTATAGTAATAATGTTTTCCTTCAAAAATATTATAGTAATAATGTTTTCCTTCAAAAAATGTTATTGTAATAATGTTTTCCTTCAAAAATATTATTGTAATAATGTTTTCCTTCAAAAATATTATTGTAATAATGTTTTCCTTCAAAAATGTTATAGTAATAATGTTTTCCTTCAAAAATATTATAGTAATAATGTTTTCCTTCAAAATATTATAGTAATAATGTTTTCCTTCAAAAAATATTATTATAATAATATTTCCTTCAAAAATATTATTGTAATAATGTTTTCCTTCAAAAATATTATTGTAATAATGTTTTCCTTCAAAAAATGTTATAGTAATAATGTTTTTTCCTTCAAAAAATGTTATTATAATGTTTTCCTTCAAAAAATATTATTGTAATAATATTTTCGCTTAAAAATATTATTGTAATAATATTTTTTTTTCCTTCAAAAATGTTATTGTAATAATGTTTTCCTTCAAAAAAGTATTATAGTAATATTGTTTTCCTTCAAAAATGTTATAGTAATAATGTTTTCCTTCAAAAATATTATTGTAATAATGTTTTCCTTCAAAAATGTTATTGTAATAATGTTTTTTTCCTTCAAAAATGTTATTGTAATAATGTTTTCCTTCAAAAATGTTATAGTAATAATATTTCCTTCAAAAATGTTATAGTAATAATGTTTTCCTTCAAAAATGTTATTGTAATAATGTTTTCCTTCAAAAATGTTATTATATTAATGTTTTCCTTCAAAAATGTTATTATAATAATGTTTTCCTTCAAAAATATTATTGTAATAATGTTTTTTTCGGCAAAAATGTTATAGTAATAATGTTTTCCTTCAAAAATGTTATAGTAATAATGTTTTCCTTAAAAATGTTATTGTAATAATGTTTTCCTTCAAAAATATTATTGTAATAATGTTTTCCTTCAAAAATGTTATAGTAGTAATGTTTTCCTTCAAAAATGTTATTGTAATAATGTTTTCCTTCAAAAATGTTATTTAATAATGTTTTCCTTCAAAAATGTTATTGTAATAATGTTTTCCTTCAAAAAATATTATTGTAATAATGTTTTCCTTCAAAAAAATATTATATTAATGTTTTCCTTCAAAAATATTATAATAATAATGTTTTCCTTCAAAAATATTATTGTAATAATGTTTTTTTCCCTTCAAAAATGTTATTGTAATAATGTTTTCCTTCAAAAATATTATTATAATATTATTTTCCTTCAAAAATATTATAGTAATAATGTTTTTCCTTCAAAAATGTTATAGTAATAATGTTTTCCTTTAAAAATATTATTGTAATAATGTTTCCTTCAAAAATATTATATTAATAATATTTTCCTTTGAAAAATGTTATTGTAATAATATTTTTATTAAAAATATTATAGTAATAATGTTTTTTTCCTTCAAAAATGTTATTGTAATAATGTTTTCCTTCAAAAATATTATAGTAATAATATTTTCCTTTAAAAATATTATTGTAATAATGTTTTTTTCCTTCAAAAATGTTATAGTAATAATGTTTTCCTTTAAAAATATTATAGTAATAATGTTTTCCTTCAAAAATATTATTGTAATAATGTTTTCCTTCAAAAATATTATTGTATTAATGTTTTCATACAAAAAATATTATAGTAATAATGTTTTCCTTCAAAAATGTTATTGTAATAATGTTTTCCTTCAAAAAATGTTATAGTAATAATATTTTCCTTCAAAAATGTTATTGTAATAGTGTTTTCCTTCAAAAATGTTATAGTAATAATGTTTTCCTTCAAAAAATATTATTATAATAATGTTTTCCTTCAAAAATGTTATTATAATGTTTTCCTTCAAAAATATTATAGTAATAATGTTTTCCTTCAAAAATATTATAGTAATAATGTTTTCCTTAAAAATGTTATTGTAATAATATATTTTCCTTCAAAAATATTATAGTAATAATGTTTTCCTTCAAAAATATTATAGTAATAATATTTTTCCTTCAAAAATATTATAGTAATAATATTTTTCCTTCAAAAAATGTTATTGTAATAATGTTTTCCTTCAAAAATGTTATTGTAATAATGTTTTCCTTCAAAAATGTTATAATAATAATGTTTTCCTTCAAAAATATTATTGTAATAATGTTTTCCTTCAAAAATATTATAGTAATAATGTAGCCAAAAAATGTTATTGTAATAATATTTTCCTTCAAAAATATTATAATAATAATGTTTTTTAATAAAAATGTTATTGTAATAATGTTTTCCTTCAAAATGTTATAGTAATAATGTTTTCCTTCAAAAATATTATAGTAATAATGTTTCCTTCAAAAAATATTATAGTAATAATGTTTTCCTTCAAAAAATGTTATTATGCGTGTTTTCGCTTCAAAAATGTTATTGTAATAATGTTTTCCTTCAAAAATATTATTGTAACCATGCTTTCCTTCAAAAATGTTATAATAATAATGTTTTTTCCTTCAAAAATGTTATATTAATAATGTTTTCCTTCAAAAATATTATAGTAATAATATTTTCCTTCAAAAATATTATTGTAATAATATTTTTTTCCCTTCAAAAAATGTTATTGTAATAATGTTTTTCCTTCAAAAATATTGTTGTAATAATGTTTTCCTTCAAAAATGTTATTGTAATAATGTTTTCCTTTAAAAATGTTATAGTAATAATGTTTTCCTTCAAAAATGTTATAATAATAATAACTACTTCAAAAATATTATTGTAATAATATTATTAAAAATATTATTGTAATAATGTTTTCCTTCAAAAATATTATTGTAATAATGTTTTCCTTCAAAAATGTTATAGTAATAATGTTTTCCTTCAAAAAATGTTATAGTAATAATGTTTTCAGCCCAAAAAATGTTATAGTAATAATGTTTTCTTAAAAATGTTATTATAATAATGTTTTCCTTCAAAAATATTATTATAATAATATTTTCCTTCAAAAATATTATTGTAATAATATTTTCATATAAAAATATTATAGTAATAGTGTTTTCCTTCCAAAAATGTTATTGTAATAATGTTTTCCTTCAAAAATGTTATTGTAATAATGTTTTTCGCTTCAAAAATGTTATTGTAATAATGTTTTTTTTTTCCTTCAAAAATATTATTATAATAATGTTTTCCTTCAAAAATATTATAGTATTAATGTTTTCCTTCAAAAATGTTATAGTAATAATGTTTTCCTTCAAAAATGTTATTGTAATAATGTTTTCCTTCAAAAATATTATTGTAATAATGTTTTCCTTCAAAAATGTTATTGTAATAATGTTTTCCTTCAAAAATGTTATAGTAATAATGTTTTCCTTCAAGAAATGTTATAGTAATAATGTTTTCCTTCAAAAAATGTTATTGTAATAATGTTTTATTAAAAATGTTATTGTAATAATGTTTTCGGCCCAAAAATGTTATTGTAATAATGTTTTCCTTCAAAAATGTTATTGTAATAATATATTAAAAATGTTATTGTAGTAATAATGTTTTCCTTCAAAAATATTATATTAATAATGTTTTCCTTCAAAAAATGTTATTGTAATAATGTTTTCCTTCAAAAATATTATTGTAATAATGTTTTCAACCCCAAAAATGTTATAGTAATAATGTTTTCCTTCAAAAATGTTATTGTAATAATGTTTTCCTTCAAAAAAAATGTTATTGTAATAATGTTTTCCTTCAAAAATGTTATTGTAATAATGTTTTCCTTCAAAAAATATTATTGTAATAATGTTTTTCCTTCAAAAATATTATAATAATGTTTTTTCCTTCAGAAAAATATTATAGTAATAATGTTTATTAAAAATATTATTGTAATAATGTTTTTTCCTTCGAAATATTGTGTAATAATGTTTTCCTTCAAAAAAAATGTTGTTATTGTAATAATGTTTTCCTTCAAAAAATATTACTAGTAATAATGTTTTCCTTCCAAAAATATTATAGTAATAATGTTTTTTTCCTTCAAAAATATTATTGTAATAATGTTTTCCTTCAAAAATATTATAGTAATAATGTTTTCCTTCAAAAATGTTATTGTAATAATGTTTTCCTTCAAAAAAATATTATAAGTAATAATGTTTTCGTAAAAATATTATTATTAATAATGTTTTCCTTCAAAAATATTATAGTAATAATGTTTTCCTTCAAAAATGTTATTGTAATAATGTTTTCCTTCAAAAATGTTATAGTAATAATGTTTTCCTTCAAAAATATTATAGTAATAATGTTTTCCTTCAAAAATATTATTGTAATAATGTTTTCCTTCAAAAATGTTATTGTAATAATGTTTTCCTTCAAAAATGTTATAGTAATGTTTTTCCTTCAAAAATGTTATAGTAATAATGTTGCTTCAAAATGTTATAGTAATAATGTTTTCCTTCCAAAAATGTTATTGTAATAATGTTTTCCTTCAAAAATATTATTGTAATAATGTTTTCCTTCAAAAATGTTATTGTAATAATGTTTTCCTTCAAAAATGTTATAGTAATAATGTTTTCCTTCAAAAATGTTATTGTAATAATGTTTTCCTTCAAAAATATTGTAGTAATAATGTTTTTCCTTCAAAAATGTTATTGTAATAATGTTTTCCTTCAAAATATTATTGTAATAATATTTTCCTTCAAAAATGTTATAGTAATAATATTTTTTCCTTCAAAAAATATTATAGTAATAATGTTTTCCTTCAAAAATATTATAGTATGTGTTTTTCCTTCAAAAATATTATTGTAATAATGTTTCCTTCAAAAAATATTATTGTAATAATGTTTTCCTTCAAAAATGTTACTTATTAATAATGTTTTTTCGCTTCAAAAAATGTTATAGTAATAATGTTTTCCTTCAAAAAATATTATAGTAATAATGTTTTCCTTCAAAAATATTATTGTAATAATGTTTTTCCTTCAAAAAATGTTATTGTAATAATGTTTTCCTTCAAAAATGTTATTGTAATAATGTTTTCCTTCAAAAAATATTATAGTAATAATATTTTCCCTTCAAAAAATATTTATTGTAATAATGTTTTCCTTCAAAAATATTATTGTAATAATGTTTTCCTTCAAAAATGTTATTGTAATAATGTTTTCCTTCAAAAAATGTTATAGTAATAATGTTTTCCTTCAAAAATGTTATTGTAATAATGTTTTCCTTCAAAAATGTTATAGTAATAATGTTTTCCTTCAAAAAATATTATTGTAATAATGGCTTTCCTTCGAAAATGTTATTGTAATAATGTTTTCCTTCAAAAATATTATAGTAATAATGTTTCCTTCAAAAAAAATATTATTGTAATAATGTTTTCCTTCAAAAATGTTATTGTAATAATGTTTTCCTTTAAAAATGTTATAGTAATAATATTTTTCTTCAAAAATATTATTGTAATAATGTTTTCCTTTAAAAATATTATAGTAATAATGTTTTCCTTCAAAAAAGTATTATTGTAATAATGTTTTCCTTAAAAAATGTTATTGTAATAATGTTTTTCCTTCAAAAATATTATATTATGTGTTTTCCCTTCAAAAATATTGTTATTGTAATAATGTTTTCCTTCAAAAATATTATTGTAATAATGTTTTTCCTTCAAAAAATGTTATATTAACTAATGTTTTCCTTCAAAAATATTATTGTAATAATGTTTTCCTTCAAAAAATATTATTGTAATAATGTTTTCCTTCAAAAATGTTATTGTAATAATGTTTTCCTTCAAAAATGTTATAGTAGCAATATTTTCAATAAAAATGTTATTGTAATAATGTTTTCCTTCAAAAATGTTATAGTAATAATGTTTTCCTTCAAAAATGTTATTGTAATAATGTTTTTCCTTCCAAAAAATGTTATTGTAATAATGTTTTCCTTCAAAAATATTATAATAATAATGTTTTCCTTCAAAAATATTACTAGTAATAATGTTTTCCTTCAAAAATGTTATAGTAATAATGTTTTCCTTCAAAAATATTATTGTAATAATATTTTCCTTCAAAAATGTTATTGTAATAATGTTTTCCTTCAAAAATATTATAGTAATAATGTTTTCCTTCAAAAATGTTATAGTAATAATGTTTTCCTTCAAAAATGTTATAGTAATAATGTTTTCCTTCAAAAAAATGTTATTGTAATAATGTTTTCCTTCAAAAATGTTATTGTAATAATGTTTTCCTTCAAAAATGTTATTGTAATAATGTTTTCCTTCAAAAATGTTATTATAGTAATAATGTTTTCCTTCAAAAATATTATTGTATGTTTTCGGCAAAAATATAGTAATAATGTTTTCCTTCAAAAATATTATTGTAATAATGTTTTCCTTCAAAAATGTTATAGTAATAGTAACCATGCGAAAATGTTATATTAATAATGTTTTTCCTTCAAAAATGTTATTGTAATAATATTTTCCTTCAAAAATGTTATAATAATAATGTTTTCCCCTTCAAAAATGTTATTGTAATAATATTTTTTCCTTCAAAAAATGTTATAGTAATAATGTTTTCCTTCAAAAATGTTATAGTAATAATGTTTTCCTTCAAAAATGTTATAGTAATAATGTTTTCCTTCAAAATATTATTATAATATTTTTTTCCTTCCGAAAATATTATTATAATAATGTTTTCGGCAAAAATATTATTGTAATAATGTTTTCCTTCAAAAATATTATTGTAATAATGTTTTCCTTCAAAAATATTATAGTAATAATGTTTTCCTTCCAAAAAATATTGTAGTAATAATGTTTTCCTTCAAAAATATTATTGTAATAATGTTTTCCTTCAAAAATGTTATAGTAATAATGTTTTCCTTCAAAAATATTATTATTGTAATAATGTTTTCCTTCAAAAATATTATAGTAATAATGTTTTTCCTTCAAAATGTTATAGTAATAATGTTTTCCTTCAAAAAAATGTTATAGTAATAATGTTTTCCTTCAAAAATATTATTGTAATAATGTTTTCCTTCAAAAATGTTATAGTAATAATGTTTTCCTTCAAAAATATTATAGTAATAATGTTTTCCTTCAAAAAATGTTATTGTAATAATGTTTTTTTCCTTCAAAAATATTATTGTAATAATGTTTTCCCTTCAAAAAAATATTATTGTAATAATGTTTTCCTTCAAAAATATTATTGTAATAATATTTTCCTTCAAAAATGTTATTGTAATAATGTTTTCCTTCAAAAATGTTATAGTAATAATGTTTTCCTTCAAAAATGTTATAGTAATAATGTTTTTTCCTTCAAAAAATGTTATTGTAATAATGTTTTCCTTCAAAATGTTATAGTAATAATGCTTTCCTTCAAAAATATTATTATTGTAATGTTTCCTTCAAAATATTATAGTAATAATGTTTTCACAAAAAATGTTATAGTAATAATGTTTTCCTTCAAAAATGTTATAGTAATAATGTTTTCCTTCAAAAATGTTATTGTAATAATGTTTTTCCTTCAAAATATTATAGTAATAATGTTTTCCCTTCCAAAATGTTATAGTAATAATGTTTTCCTTCAAAAATGTTATTGTAATAATATTTTCCTTCAAAAATGTTATTGTAATAATGTTTTCCTTCAAAAATGTTATTGTAATAATGTTTTCCTTCAAAAATATTATTATTGTAATAATGTTTTCCTTCAAAAATATTATTGTAATAATGTTTTCGCTTAAAAAATGTTATAGTAATAATGTTTTTTTCCTTCAAAAATATTATAGTAATAATGTTTTCCTTCAAAAATGTTAATAATGTTTCCTTCAAAAATATTATAGTAATAATGTTTTCCTTCAAAAATGTTATTGTAATAATGTTTTCCTTCAAAAATATTATAGTAATAATGTTTTTCCTTCGAAATATTGTTATAGTAATAATGTTTTCCTTCAAAATATTATATTAATAATGTTTTCCTTCAAAAAATGTTATTGTAATAATGTTTTCCTTCAAAAATGTTATAGTAATAATATTTTCTTTAAAAATGTTATAGTAATAATGTTTTTCCTTCAAAAATGTTATTGTAATAATGTTTTCCTTCAAAAATATTATTGTAATAATGTTTTCCTTCAAAAATATTATTATAATAATGTTTTCCTTCAAAAATGTTATTATAATAATGTTTTCCTTCAAAAATATTATTATGTGCGTGTTTTCAACCAAAAATATTATTGTAATAATGTTTTCCTTCAAAAATATTATTGTAACAATAATGTTTTCCTTCAAAAATATTATAGTAATAATGTTTTCCTTCAAAAATGTTATAGTAATAATGTTTTCCTTAAAAAATATTAGTATAATAATATTTTTCCCTTCAAAAATGTTATAGTAATAATGTTTTCCTTCAAAAATGTTATTGTAATAATGTTTTCCTTCAAAAAATGTTATTATTGTAATAATATTTCCTTTAAAAATGTTATAGTAATAATGTTTTCCTTCAAAAATATTGTAATAATGTTTTTTCCTTTAAAAATGTTATAGTAATAATATTTTCCTTCAAAAATGTTATTGTAATAATGTTTTCCTTTAAAAATGTTATAGTAATAATGTTTTTTTAAAAATGTTATTGTAATAATGTTTTCCTTTAAAAATATTATAGTAATAATGTTTTCCTTCAAAAATGTTATTGTAATAATGTTTTCCTTTAAAAATGTTATTGTAATAATGTTTTCCTTTAAAAAAATATTATTGTAATAATGTTTTCCTTCAAAAATGTTATTGTAATAATGTTTTCCTTTAAAAATATTATTGTAATAATGTTTTCCTTTAAAAATGTTATAGTAATAATGTTTTCCTTCAAAAATATTATTGTAATAATGTTTTCCTTTAAAAATGTTATTGTAATAATGTTTTCTTTAAAAATGTTATATTAATAATGTTTTCCTTTAAAATATTGTGTAATAATGTTTTCCTTTAAAAATGTTATTGTAATAATGTTTTCCTTTAAAAATGTTATTGTAATAATGTTTTCCTTTAAAAATATTATTGTAATAATGTTTTCCTTTAAAAATATTAGTAATAATGTTTTCCTTCAAAAATATTATTGTAATAATGTTTTCCTTTAAAAATGTTATTGTAATAATGTTTTCCTTTAAAAATGTTATTGTAATAATGTTTTCCTTCCAAAAATGTTATTGTAATAATGTTTTCCTTTAAAAATGTTATTGTAATAATGTTTTCCTTTAAAAATGTTATGTTAATAATGTTTTCCTTCAAAAATATTATTGTAATAATGTTTTCCTTTAAAAATGTTATTGTAATAATGTTTTCCTTTAAAAATGTTATAGTAATAATGTTTTCACCCAAAAATATTATTGTAATAATGTTTTCCTTCAAAAATGTTATTGTAATAATATTTTCCTTTAAAAATGTTATTGTAATAATGTTTTCCTTTAAAAATGTTATAGTAATAATGTTTTCCTTCAAAAATATTATTGTAATAATATTTTTCCTTTAAAAATATTATTATATTAATGTTTTCCTTCAAAAATGTTATTGTAATAATGTTTTCCTTTAAAAATATTATTGTAATAATGTTTTCCTTCAAAAATGTTATAGTAATAATATTTTCCTTCAAAAATATTATTGTAATAATGTTTTCTTCAAAAATGTTATTGTAATAATGTTTTCCTTTAAAATATTATTATATTAATGTTTTTCCTTTAAAAATGTTATTGTAATAATGTTTTCCTTCAAAAATATTATTGTAATAATGTTTTCCTTCAAAAATGTTATTGTAATAATGTTTCCTTCAAATATTATTGTAATAATGTTTTCCTTTAAAAATGTTATTGTAATAATGTTTTCTTCAAAAATATTATTGTAATAATGTTTTCCTTTAAAAATGTTATTGTAATAATGTTTTCCTTCAAAAATGTTATTATAATAATGTTTTCCTTTAAAAAATATTATTGTAATAATGTTTTCCTTCAAAAAATATTATTGTAATAATGTTTTCCTTTAAAAATATTATTGTAATAATGTTTTCCTTCAAAAATATTATAGTAATAATGTTTTCCTTCAAAATGTTATTGTAATAATGTTTCCTTTAAAAATGTTATTGTAATAATGTTTTCCTTTAAAAATGTTATTGTAATAATGTTTTCCTTCAAAAATATTGTGTAATAATGTTTTCCTTTAAAAATATTGTAATAATGTTTTCCTTTAAAAATGTTATTGTAATAATGTTTTCCTTTAAAAATATTATTGTAATAATGTTTTCCTTTAAAAATATTATTATAGTAATAATGTTTCCTTTAAAAATATTATAATATTAATAATGTTTTCCTTCAAAAATGTTATTGTAATAATGTTTTCCTTTAAAAATATTATTGTAATAATGTTTTCCTTTAAAAATGTTATTGTAATAATGTTTTCCTTTAAAAATGTTATTGTAATAATGTTTTCCTTTAAAAATGTTATTGTAATAATGTTTTCTTTAAAAATATTATTGTAATAATGTTTTCCTTCAAAAAATGTTATTGTAATAATGTTTTCCTTTAAAAATGTTATAGTAATAATGTTTTCCTTCAAAAATGTTATTGTAATAATGTTTTTTCCTTCAAAAAATGTTGCAGTAATAATGTTTTCCTTCAAAAATATTATTGTAATAATGTTTTCCTTTAAAAATGTTATTGTAATAATGTTTTTCCTTTAAAAATGTTATAGTAATAATGTTTTCCTTCAAAAATATTGTAGTAATAATGTTTTCCTTCAAAAAATGTTATTGTAATAATGTTTTTCCTTCAAAAATGTTATTATGACAATGTTTTCCTTCAAAATATTATTGTAATAATATTTTTCCTTCAAAAATGTTATAGTAATAATGTTTTTCCTTCAAAAATGTTTTGTTGTTAATATTTTTTCTTCAAAAATGTATATTTTTCTATAAAAGTCTATTTTTATGCATATATTTTTTATAAAAGTTTATTTTGAAACTTTCATAGTATTTTGACCCCAATTTGGTGAGGGGGATAACAATTCACCCATAGTTGGGACCCAAACAGTGTACTACCAACCCGGGTCAGAGTGGACCTTGGGACAACAGTAATTAAGAGGTGGTTCCATGCTCATCATATCCTCCCAATCATAGGCCTTGCTGCCATCATGCAATTTACCATCATGCGCCGGATCAAAAACTTTTTTGTCTGAGTTTCTAAAAAAAAGGGGAGGATCATCACCAATTAATAAGCGGAATATTGTCCTTCTCATTTTTATTATTATCACGGACGAACTTAAGTCCCTGGTGCCTCCACAACAGGTGTTTACTCGTGCAACCAGATTGGCAACTGGGTCCCACCCATTCACAGTTAGCTTAGCCAAATGCAGACGACAATTCTACTCCTGCGGCTTCTTCTCTCGCACTTCCCGCCTGTGAAACTCGCTCCCATATTCTTGCTTTCCTGATGGCTACAACCACCAAGAATTTAAATGCAATGTCAATACTCATCTATTAACCACTGGATTCCAGCTCTCTCCCCACCCCGTATATCCTTCCCTTTCCCTCCACCTATGTAACTGTCATCACACCTGCATTCTCATCTTTCTATTGCTCTTTTCTAACTGGTCTGTACTCCTCACTCTCTTCTAATTAATCTTTTTACAGTTATGTAGCCCCCTGCACATCAGTGGCATTTCCGCCTTGCTCGGGGTGAAATGATTAAAAAAAAATCACAACGTTAAGACAGTTGTGCTCTCCAATTTACATCAGGAGCTTTTCCGAAAATGTCGAATTAAACACTTTATATAATTTACAAGTGGAAGTCTTATTTAAAATGTCCTATTTAGTGCAATTATTGGTCTCCTCGTTTCTATTAAGGTCAAGAACACACTGCACGGACCTAAGATTGAACTCACGATTACTATGCTACTAAGTTCAAGAACGAGAGCGTTTAATGAACTTTAGTCACCATACAAAGTGTTTTAAGAGTAGACGATATAAAAATTCTAAACAAATTATAAAGCAACAGTAAAATTTCATTAGAAACAAAGAAAAGAGTACTGAACTGTTATGTAATATCAGTCCAGTTATGTGGCAATGAAAGCTGGTTATATTTTTCCAAAGTTAAGTAAAGCATTAAGAAACAGAAAAGTTTCATTAGAAACAATGAAAAGATGTCTGAACTGTAATGTAATATTATTCCTCCTCTATGGCAGTGAAGGCTGGGGATGTCTTTCAAAGGCTAAGCAAAGCATTAAGAAAAAGAACATTTTCATTAGAATCAAAGAAAAGAGTACTGAACTCTTATGAAATATCAGTTCTCCTATATGGCAGTGAATGTTGAGGATATCTTTTAAAAGCTAAGCAAACATTAAGAAAGCGGAATTTTTCATTTGAAATGAAGAAAAGAGAACTAAATCTTTATGTAATATCAATCCTTCAATATGGTAGTGAATGTTGGAGACGTTTTTCAGAAGCTAATCAATGCTTTAAGAGACAGGATAATTTCATTAGAAACAAAGTGTTATGTAATATCGGTTCTTATATATGGCAGTGAATGCTGGGGATGTTTTTTAAAAGCTAAGCAAAGCATTAAGAAAGAGGAAAATTCCATTAGGAAAAAAGAAATGCGTACTGTGTAAGATTAACGGCATATCAACCTCTGTGACAAAAAAAAATGCCAAAAACTTGGGCTGAACAGTTCTGAACAGTTATGTAATGTCAGTCCCTCTGTATACAAAGCATTAAGAAGCAAGAATATGGCAGTGAAATTTGGGGATGTTTCTCAAAATCTAAGCAAAGCATTAAGAACAGGAACATTTCATTAGAAACAAAGGGAACTGTACTGAAATGTTATATAATATGAATCATCTTTTATGGCAATGAAGGCTGTGGATGTCTTGCACAAGCTATGCAAAACATTAACAAACGGTAAAATTTCATTAAAATCAAAGAAAAGATTACTGAACTGTTATACAATATCGGTTCTCTTATATGGTAGTGACAGCTGGCCATGTCTTACAAAAGCTAAGCAAAGCATTAAAAAACAAGAAAATTTTATTAGAAACAAAGAGAAAAGTACTGAACTGTTATGTAATATCAGTCCTCGTATACGGCAGTGAAGGCTGAAGATGTTTTTCAAAAGTTAGGCAAAGCATTAAAAACAGGAAAGTTTTATTAGAAACAAAGAAATGGGTGATGATATATTATGTAATTTAAGTCCTCCTATATGGCAATGGATGATGGGAATGCGTTCAAAAACTAAACAATGCATTAAGAAACAGGAAAATGTCATTCTGAACAGAGAAATAAATACTGAACTCTTACGTAATATTTGTTCTTCAATATGACAGTGAATGTTGGGAGTGTCTTTACAAAGCTAAGCAAAGCATTAGGGAACTGGAAAATATCATTAGAAGCAAGAATAGAGTCCTGAACTTTTATGTCATATCGGTCCTTCTATATGTCGGTGAAAGCTAGTACTGTTTTTCAAAAGCTAAGTAAAGCATTAAGAAAGAGGAATAGTTTTATTAGAAACAAAGAAGAGTACTAGACGATTATGTAATATAAGTTCTTCTATATGAAAATGAAGGTTGGGGATGTCTTCTAAAAGCTAAGCAAAGCATTAAACAACAAGGAAATTTCATTAGAACCAAAGAAAAGAGTTCTGAACAGTTATGAAATGTCGGTCCCTCTGTATACAGAGAATGCTAGGGTTGTTTTTAAAGCTAAGCAAACAGAAAAATTTCATTAGAAACCAAAAAAAGGTACTCAATTCTTATGTAATATGAGTCCTCCCATATGACTATGAAGGTTGGGAATGTCTACCAAAAGGTAAGTTAGGCATTAAGAAAGCAGAAAATTTCATTAGAAACCAAAAAAAGGTACTCAATTCTTATGCAATATGAGTCCTCCCATATGACTATGAAGGTTGGGAATGTCTACCAAAAGGTAAGTTAGGCATTAAGAAAGAAGAAAATTTCATTAGAAACCAAAAAAAGGTACTCAATTCTTATGCAATATGAGTCCTCCCATATGACTATAAAGGTTGGGAATGTCTACCAAAAGGTAAGTTAGGCATTAAGAAAGCAGAAAATTTCATTAGAAATAAAGAAAAGAGTAATGAGCTCTTAGTGAATAACGGTCCTTCTACATGGCAGCGAATAGTGGTCATGTCTTTCAAAACCTAAGCAAAGCATTAAGAAAGAGAAACATTTCATTAGAGGCAAGGAAAAAGCACTAAACTCTGTATGTAATAAGAGACCTCCTATATGGCAGTGATGGCTGGTGATGCCTTTCATAAGCTAAGCAAAGCATTAAGAAACAGGAAAATTTCATTAGGATCAAAGGAGAGAGTACTGAACTGTTATGCAATATCGATCCTTTTATATGTCAGAAAATGCAGTGGATGTTTTTTAAAGCATTAAGAAACAGGAAAATTTTATTAGAAACAAAGAAAAGAATACTGAACTATTATGTAATATGGGTCCTTCTTTATTGCAGTGAATGCTGGGGATGTCTTCCAAAATCTAAGAAAAGAGTTAAGAAAGGAATTTTCATTAGAAACAAATAAAAGAGTACTAAAGATTTTATGTAATATGAAACTTCCTACATAGCATTGTAGGATAAGTATATCTTTCAAAAGCTAAGCAAAGCATTAAGAGAGAAGGAAATTCCATTAAAAACATATGATATGATTAGAAACAAAGAAAAGAGTACGAAACGATTATGTAATATAAGTTCTTCTATATGAAAATGAAGGTTGGGATGTCTTCTAAAAGCTAAGCAAAGCATTAAACAACAAGAAAATTTCATTAGAACCAAAGAAAAGAGTTCTAAACATTTATGAAATGTCGGTCCCTCTGTATACAGAGAATGCTAGAGTTGTTTTTAAAGCTAAGCAAAACATTAGAAAACAAAAAAATTTCATTAGAAACCAAACAAAGGTACTAAATTCTTATGTAATATGAGTCCTCCCATATGACAATGAAGGTTGAGAATGTCTACCAAAAGATAAGTTAGGCATTAAGAAAACAGAAAATTTCATTATTACATATAGGACTGATATTACATATTAAAATAATATGTAATATCAGTCCTCCTGTATCGCAGTTAAGGTTGGGGATGTTTTTCAAAATCTAAGCGAAGCATTGGAAAAAAAGGAAAAGTTCATTTGAAAAAAAGAAAATAGTACTGAACCCTTATGTAATAGCAGTCCTTTTTTGTTTTTTTTGACAGTGATGCTGGACATGTTTTCCAGAGCTAAGCAACGCATTAAGAAACAGAAAAAAATCATTCGAACAAAATGAATGTCTACGGAACTGTTATGTAATATCAGTCCTCCCATATGGCAGTGAAGGCTGTGGAAGTCTTTCAAATCTAAGCAGAAGCATTAAGAAACAAAAACATTTCATTAAAAACAAAGAACAGAGTACTGAACTGTTATGCAATATCGGTCTTGTTTATATGTCATTGAATGTTGGGGATGTTTTTCATAAGTTAAAGAAAGGATAAATTTTCATTGGAATCAAAGAATATAGTACTGAACTTTTATGTAATATGTATCCTTCTATGTAGCAATGAAGGCTTGGAATGTCTTCTAAAAGCTGAGAAAAGCATTAAGAAACAAGAAAACTATATTAGAATCAAAGAAAAAAAATACTGAACTGTTATTTAAAATCAGTTCTACATGTCATTAAATGCTAGGCATGTTCTCTAAAGCTATTCAAAGCATTAAGAAACAAGAAAACTATATTAGAATCAAAGAAAAAAATACTGAACTGTTATTTAAAATCAGTTCTATATGTCATAATCCTATTCAAAGCATTAAGAAACAAGAAAATTTCATTAGAAACAAATAAAAATGTCTTGATCTGTGATCTAATATGAGTCCTTCTATATGGCAGTGAATGCTGGAGGCGGTCTTCCAACAGCTTAGCAAAGCATAAAAACTGAAAAAATTCATTAAAAACAAAGAAAAGATCAGTGAAGATTTATGTAATATAAGTCTTCCTCTATGGCAGCGAATACTAGGATGTTTTTCCAAATCTATGCAAAGCATTGAAAAAAATAAAATTATAAGAAAAACAGAAAAGAGTAATGAACTGTATGTAATATCAGTCCACCTATATAACATTAACTGCTGGAGATGTCTTTAAAAAGTCAAGCAAAACATTAAGAAACAATAAATTCATTAAACAAAAAATGTTAATAAATTATTATATAATATCAATCCTCCTATATTCAATGATTCAAGAAATAAGATCATTCATTAGAAACAAAGAAAAGAGTACTAAACTCTTATGTTTAATGAATCCTCCTATATGACAGTGAATACTGAGGATGTCTTTCAGAAGCTAAACAAAGCATTAAGAAACACGAAAATTACATTAGACAAAAAGAACTGAACTGTTATGTAATATCAGTCCTCCTATATGACAGTGAATGCTGGAGATGCTTTTCAGAAGATAATCAATGCTTGGTGAAACAGGATAATTCCATTAGAAACAAAGAAAGAAAAGTACTAAACTCTTATGTTTAATGAATCCTCCTATATGACAGTGAATACTGAGGATGTCTTTCCGAAGCTAAACAAAGCATTAAGAAACACGAAAATTACATTAGACAAAAAGAACTGAACTGTTATGTAATATCAGTCCTCCTATATGACAGTGAATGCTGGAGATGCTTTTCAGAAGATAATCAATGCTTGGTGAAACAGGATAATTCCATTAGAAACAAAGAAAAGAGTACTAAACTCTTATGTTTAATGAATCCTCCTATATGACAGTGAATACTGAGGATGTCTTTCCGAAGCTAAACAAAGCATTAAGAAACACGAAAATTACATTAGACAAAAAGAACTGAACTGTTATGTAATATCAGTCCTCCTATATGACAGTGAATGCTGGAGATGCTTTTCAGAAGATAATCAATGCTTGGTGAAACAGGATAATTCCATTAGAAACAAAGAAAAGAGTACTAAACTCTTATGTTTAATGAATCCTCCTATATGACAGTGAATACTGAGGATGTCTTTCCGAAGCTAAACAAAGCATTAAGAAACACGAAAATTACATTAGACAAAAAGAACTGAACTGTTATGTAATATCAGTCCTCCTATATGACAGTGAATGCTGGAGATGCTTTTCAGAAGATAATCAATGCTTGGTGAAACAGGATAATTCCATTAGAAACAAAGAAAAGAGTACTAAACTCTTATGTTTAATGAATCCTCCTATATGACAGTGAATACTGAGGATGTCTTTCGAAGCTAAACAAAGCATTAAGAAACACGAAAATTACATTAGACAAAAAGAACTGAACTGTTATGTAATATCAGTCCTCCTATATGACAGTGAATGCTGGAGATGCTTTTCAGAAGATAATCAATGCTTGGTGAAACAGGATAATTCCATTAGAAACAAAGAAAAGAGTACTAAACTCTTATGTTTAATGAATCCTCCTATATGACAGTGAATACTGAGGATGTCTTTCCAAAGCTAAACAAAGCATTAAGAAACACGAAAATTACATTAGACAAAAAGAACTGAACTGTTATGTAATATCAGTCCTCCTATATGACAGTGAATGCTGGAGATGCTTTTCAGAAGATAATCAATGCTTGGTGAAACAGGATAATTCCATTAGAAACAAAGAAAAGAGTACTGAAATGTTATGCAATATCAGTGATTCTATATGACAGTGAATGCTGAAGATATCTTTCAAAAGCTAAGCAAAGAATTAAGAAATAAAAAAATTTCATTACAAACAGAAAAGATACTACTGGTCTGCTATCTAATACGATTCCTCCTATATAGCAGGAAAGCTGGGGATGTATTTCCAAAGCTAAGCAAAGAATTAAGAAACAGAAAAAAGACTACAAATAAACTGCAAGAAAACCGAATGTATGGTTATCAGGAATAAGAGCTGCCCAAAATGCCAAATACAGGTGGGGGATACTAAAATCAAGCAGGTACAAAAATTTAAATATCTGAAAGTGTTCTAACAGAAGGCGGAAAGTGCAACACAGAGATTCGAAGGCGAATCAGCATGGCTAAGGACGCGTTCTAGAAGCTGAATAAAGTATTAAGAGACAAGAAACTTTCACTAGAAACAAAGTACTGGATTGCTATATGATGTCAGTTCTTCAATATGACAGTGAATGCTGGATAATATCATCAAAGATCGAGGAAAAACTTGAAGCAACTGAAATGTTGTTCCAGAGAAGGATGCTGCGGATACCATGGACCGAGCACGTGAGTAATGATACGGTTTTTAAAAAGGATGGAAACGAAAAGGAAAGAGACAGCTAATGTTACTTGGAAATGCAATGAGGAAGGAGAACCTGATACTAACAGGCCAGATAAAGGGGAAAAGAGACAGAGGAAGGCAGCAAATAATATATTTGAAGGGATGGAGGAAATGGTTGATAGAACGGGGGTAGCGTGGTGTTACAGGAGAAAGCGTGCTAAGAGCGGCCAGGGATAGGGAGACGTGGAAAGACATGATCGCCTACGTCCTAAAAGGACAAGGCACATAAAAGAAGAAGAGAATCAAACAAGAAAATAGAACTCTGAAAATTTAATACTCACTTTATATTTTGACGGCAAAGGAGACAGAGTTATATTTTGAAGGCAAAGGAGACAGAGTTATATTTTGAAGGCAAAGGAGACAGAGTTATATTTTGAAGGCAAAGGAGACAGAGGAAGACAAATGATGATTTACCGAGCAATAAAGAGTAAATGTTTAGCAGGACAGCGATTCGGAGATATAGCAAAAAACTTTTTTTGCTAAAAGCTACAGACGACAGGAATATGTGGAGAGTCATGATCGCCCACGTCATGAATGATCATAACACAAAGAAGAAGAATAAAAACATTAAATGCAGGCGTGAAGAAGCTGAAGATCTGAAAATAAACAATGAATTAAAATAAATTATAACAATAAAAAAAATCTTTTCAGTTTGGGAAAAAATTTATTGATCTTTAATTTCAAAGTATTTACTTACTGTTGACAGTTGGTACACTTACAAAATTCTTCACAGATCGAAAAATATTGAATGGTTGTTCACGAGAGGCCCGCGTGACTTGCTGATCTTTGCAAAGAGAAAGAATAGTTAATAGAAAAAAAATTAGACAAATCATTTATGTATGTTGATTGCAGTATGATTCAAGTATGACAAATATCAACTTCGCTATTTGCAGTGAGATCACCACTTTTCCAAACATTTAATGATTAATATATTTGAAAGTGAGACGTAAGATATATATTTGCAAAGATTGTTGCTATTGAAACAATTGTAATTTGTATAAAACATATTATTCTAATGCGAATATGAGAAGGGTTTTCAAGATTAGCAACTTTTTCGTACTTAGGAAATTCAATTTTTTTTTATAATCACATCGCTCCAGCAAGGCATTTTATTGCCTCTGTTTTGCAGGGGGTTACATAGGAGGAAAGTTGAGAAAGAGTGACAGGTTATAGGGGGTGCCAGGAAGTGGGTAAGAGAAAGACGAGAATACTGATAAGAGTAGAGCGGACGAAGAAAGCAGTATAAGAGAGAGGATGAAAGATAGGAGATTATTGAATTTACATTTAAATTCTTCAAGACTGTAGTTGTCTGGAAAGCTTGTAAAAGGGAAGGAAATTCCACGGACGAGAAGTGCGGGAGAAGAAGCTACTGGATTAGAATTTGCGTTTACATTTTATTGGTTTCACAGTAAAAGGTTGGGACTTAGTTAATCTTGTGGCTCGTGTAAATTCATGTGTAGTGGGTACCAGTGAGCTAAGTTCATCTGAGCAGAAGCCATGAAAATATTTGTAGAAGCGACACAGGGAAGCCACATTTCGCCGGTAAGAAAGTGATTGTATCCGAGCTGCCAAGTCGGAATCGATCACATTACAGATTCTCCGTTGGATTTTGTCAAGGACCCGTAGGTGGGTAGCAGGAGCACCCGATCAGATATGGCCGCAGTATTCAATGCACGGGCGGATGGTAGATTTGTATATGTGCAGATTTTTTCAGACGGGAAAAAGTTCCTGGCCTTGCACAAAGAACCGACCTTCTTTGTAGCGGATATTACAAATATCAATTTCGCTATTTGCAATGAGATCACCACTTTTCCAAACATTTAATGATTAATACAATTGAAAGTGAAACGGAAGGTATATATTTACAAAGTTTGTGGCTATTGAAACAGTTGTAATGACTTATAAATTAAAAACAAATTATTCTAATGCGAAAACGAGAAGGGTTTTCAATTTAGTAGCTTTTTTGTACTTAGGAAATTCAGATATCTCTGAGTACAAAGAAAAACAGTTATATATCTTGCACTTAACAGAAATTGATGCACAATAAGTTATACATTTTGTATAAATAAATATTATCGTTTTACTGCATTAATATGGATATCGGCTCCGAATGAGAAATCGGAGAGCCGAGTTCAAATTCCAGTCAAATTTGTTTCATTTACTTACGCACAAATATTCTTGGGAAAGGTGTTAATTCATCTCTTCTCCCTTTAGATATGGGTTGAATAGCAGGACAGATTGGGTTCTATAGCCTTCGTTGTCAGCCGGTCTACAGTAGAAATTAATGGTAAACTACAGGGAAAATTTTTTGCCTGGTCAACCATGGATCGAAAGAGACATGGTCGCTCAAGTGTGTATCACGTATGACATTTCACTGACTGGTGCAGTAGTAAATATTAAAAGTAAACATCTCTAATGGAATAATCTGTGTGATTTTTTTTGTTCGTAAAAAAACGGCTTGTTTTCGGGTAAGTACCAGCAATCTGGTTTCCTTCGACTAATATAAGAAAATATGATACGGATGTGACGGATTTAACCTAACATTTAACACACACAGACACACACACGCACACACATTTAAAGGGTTCGAAATTCCTAGCACCTGAAAAAGACCAAGATGTCGTAAACGTGGCAATATTATTTTTTTAATTAAAATTGGAGTAAATTGAACAGTGAAATTAAACCAGCACGTTTTGTTTACCGTAACCCTTTTTTCTACTATTCTTTTATATATATATATATATATATATATATATATATATATATATATATATAATTCAAGAAGTAGGAGGAGGATTTGAACAATTATTAAATTCATCGAGCTTTATATTCGACCTCAACCGAATGCATAAATCACTAGACGGGCGTTTCGTCCTATATTTGGGACTCATCAGCAATGCGCATCCACTACCAGGAATCGAACCCAGATAGTTTTGGTTATTAAGCTGATGTTGTACCAACTGTACTACGGTCCCTGGTGACGAAGAGTTAACGAATTAAGCTCGATGTGCTTCAACCACGAAACACGCTATGGATTTAGCGGCTTGGTTGGAGAAGTCGTGGCTTAGGGAGGCACTATCCTATGGGCAAAGGAGCTTGGATTAGTTCCACCACGGAATTCGTGAGGAGCGGCGCACTTCATCGAGCTTAATTCGTTACCTCTTCGTCACCAGGTCCCGAGGTACCGTTGGTACAACATCAGTTTAATAACCAAAATTGTCCAGGCTCGATTCCTGGTAGCGGACGCGCACTGTTGATGAGTCCCAAATATAAGCCGAAACGGCCATCTAGTGCTTTCTGCATTCTGTTGAGGTCGAATATAAACCTCGAGGATTTACTTAATAATAATAATAATAATAATAATAATAATAATAATAATAATATATATATATTTTTTTTTTCTAATCATATACTGATAAGAGACAATGAATGTCTATTATGTTTAATCATGAGCCGTTCAAAACGTCGTATTTTGGCTTAGAACGTTCAGAACGGCTCATGATTAAACATAATAGACATTCATTGTCTCTTATATTTAACAGTATATGTTTAGAAAATTATTTGCTGCCTCGATACACTAAATATATATATATCTGTGAAATAGAAATATATATATATATTAATTTATATATAATTTATATATATATATATATATATATATATATATATATATATATAAAAGACATAAGCAATGCAACCATTGAACAGTTGTTTGTCAGGCTTTCTGCGGATATTCTTTTTTTCTTTTATATTTTTTATTTTTGCTGCATTCTAAATTGTTTAAAACTCCCAGACACAAACAACACTTCTGCTTTCTGGATTAAATAATCAGAACGTGAGCAAAAAGCTGCAGTAAACCAATGGACCAGTCGAATAATCTCGGATGCTCAGGGGACCTACGGCCAAGTTTGGTTAGGACCGAATAGACACCACAACCCGTCGGAGGTTGAGAGGCCAGGGTGGAAGGGTTCGATCTGGTGCACGTTGACCAGAATAGGCCCGTGGAGAGGAAGTGTTAAACGGAAAACTGAGTAATCACAAGAGACACTTGAAGCAGACGGTTTGTAGCTATTTTCATTTATTTTATTAAATAATGTTTAATTGAAAAATCATATATATCGTTAATTTTTCACAGATGATTCATAGTGTATTGATGTATTGATTAGCTATTACGACGGACATTCTCGCTAATTTCGACCTGCGAGCGCCCAGCATTTCAGTTGAAAGCTTAACAGCTAGATTACTCTCGCCATTCAGTTTTGATCTCTGTGCCCATAATGTTTATATATATATATATATATATATATATATTAATAATAATAATAATAATAATTATTAAACCGACTCTGCGTGTATTCTAATCTCAAAATTTTATAGAAGGGACTTTCTAAGACCATGAATGACCAGCAGAATCTAAATCCGTTATTGTCCTCGGCTATAAAGCTTTGGGCAAAGAGGGGGAAAAAAAGAAAACTGCGTGGGACCGACAATACATACGGTTCCTCCCAGTAAAAAGAAAAAAAACCCTCTAACGGAACAAACAACCAGAAAAGAAAAGTGCTCGATACACACAACCGAAAAGTATTTAACTAGAAGGCAGTAACGCAGAGCAAACACACTAACAAAATAGCAAGATCGCCAAGACCTACCGCGGTTTTCAGCCACAACGGCTCGTCAGGGCCCTGACGAGCCGTTGTGCGAAACCGCGGTAGGTCTTGGCGATCTTGCTATTTTGTTAGTATATATATATATATATATATATATATATATATATATATATATATATGGTTAGTCAGTTAAGTGCCATACGTGATACACGCTTGGGTGACCATGTCTCGAAAGAGACATGACTGACTGGGCAGAAGATTATCCCACAGTAGGTTGCCATTAGTTTCTGCGGTAAGTTGTTTGCCAATAAAGACTATAGAACCCTATCTATCCTGCTATTTAACCCATAACTGGAGTGAAGAGACGTATTAATACCTTTCCCAAGGGTATTTGCGCGTAAAGGAAAGGAAAGGAAATTCAACTGGAATTTGAACTCGACTTCCCGATTTCTAGTTTCGAACCGATATCCACAGCACCACAACGCACACCCAGCACCACAACGCATCAGGGTACGTAAGGTATTTGTAGACTGATTTATACTTACAGAAAAATGAATCTTAGACACAGATAATGATGTCTTTTTACTGAAAAAGTTATGAGGATACAAAAATATATATTATTTTTAATTTTATTCGATAAAGTCTCCTTCAGCTTCAATAACGACTTCTATGCGAAATCTGAATCGCCTACTTGCTACGTTCAAGTGGTCCCTTTTTTATTACTCTGGACATTATTCTGACTATGGAGGATTTTTTTACTGCGAGGTTGTCAAAAATACCAGGTTGGGAAACTGGCGCGGGATATCCTTCTCTCAATGAGAGTGAATGGGCCTCTCTTAAGCCGTGGTAGGCAACCCATTTAGTGATGGTGTCACGATAAAAACACTCTTGGTAGCTCTAGCGAAGCATCAAGTATTCAGCTACTGACAAGATTTTGAATCTCGGCCGAGGCCGCAGAATGATGATAATGATGATGATGGAGGCTTTTAGGGATTCTTTAGTATTATGAGGGTGCTTATTAACCCTTTTCTCAACAGCCCTCAATACATAGTAGTTCAATGGCTTGAGATCTGAGGATCTAGGAAATCAAATATTAAGGGTCATGAAGTCTTCTGACAAGAATCAGATGATATCATTCCCTATTCGATTTTTCAGTTTGTTTAGGAGCCTTTTAGATCTGATTAAGCGATTTTCCTTTACCTTTTCTGGCCTAAAATAAACTTTTCTCCTCAAAAAAGATATGTATCTGATGTCTTCGTGGAATACAATTCACATAGATCCTTTTAACACATGCAATCACCTCATGGATGTTCTGGAAGTGCTATCAATGGTCTGCTGTACTTGCCGAACAAATTCAGGTATTCCAATGGTATCAATGCGTCTGTAATGTTTCTTATGTTTTTAATACTGGTAATACATTTCTATCTTTGGCCTCTAACTACTTGCGAACTTTGTAGACGAAGGATCTAGCGACTTTTAAATATCGTGCTATATCTAAATTGCAATGTTCAGCCTTAACAGCCAAGATAATTGCGTGCCTCTTCACTTCTTGTGTAAGTATAGGATTTGCCATTGGTAATTCTGAAATATAGAAAATATGATGTCAAATAATATGCGCTATAGTAAAAATAACATATGTCATCAAATACTATATATATATATATATATATATATATATATATATATATATATATATAGTATTTTATGACATATGTTATTTTTACTATTTACGGTCAATAATTGAGAGTTCCCTTAAGGTCAGAGAAGTGGGATTTTTTAAAACAAAGTAGAACAGGACAGAGCTGGTAGTGGCGAGGTTACAGGGTGTAGAGACAAGAGATAGACAAATATCAAATGGTAGAGGCTAGTGAATGTTTACAGGGGTTTGAAACGGTATTTTTATGGGGGGGATAGATTTAAATGTAATATCTTAAAAATTTTTAACTAAGTTTATCCATTACAGGAAGTCATGAATTTAAAGTTATTAAATAAATATATATATATATATATATATATATATATATATATATATATATATATATATATATGTGTGTGTGTGTGTATGTGTGTGTGTGTGTTAACAAAGGAAAAGAGGGATTTGGTAAAGGAGTTCATATTATATAAAGACAGACAACTAAAGGAGTTAAATTACTTTTTTAAGGTTAGGATTTTGAGCTGTTTGAAGAGGTGTATTTAGGGGGGAAGGAATGGGTTTCAATATAAGTTTTTAACAATTTTTATTTAAGTTTATTTAATTAAACCTTTTAGGTAGATGCGAGCTAAATGCCAATTACAGGGAGTTATCAATTTAAAAATTATTAGAGAAAAAATATATATACATATATGTGTTAACCAAGGAAAAAGGGGTTTAGTGAAAGAATGCATATTTTCTAAAGATAGGCAATTAAAGAAGATTGGGATAGGAAGGTATGGGGTTTAAAATACATTTTAAGGTTAACGTTAAGGTCAAATTAGGATTAAAACTTAAAATAAATCCTATTAATTTAGATTCTAACATCTAGTCAACGGGGATTTAATTTCTAAATTTAAGTATTCAAAAAATTTGCCTTGTGGCGGCACTTACTGATGAATTTCCTCCTAAGATTCAGTAGCCGGTGTTGGTGGGGGTATTTTAATATTGAATTTTTTCCAGTATATATATATATATATATATATATATATATATATATATATATATATATATATATATCCAGATAAAGAGAAACAACAAGTTTAGAATCGACAGTTTACCTGTTTAAAACATAGACCTTAGAGCGTAATATAATAAACTGTTTTTTATTTAAAATTATATATATATATATATATATATATATATATATATATATATATATATATATATATTATAAGTTATAGTTTAGAACATGTACAAATTATAATTTACTACAAAAGTGTACATTTTGTTTCGACGTCGAAAAAACAATGTCTCATTAGGTAGTTAATAATGATAGTACTCATTTTGGGATGCGCAACGTATTTTGTTCATCGATTACCTTGAGAACGAAAGAACCATCAATAGCGAATTTTTATATAGCATTATTGGTGCGTTTGAAAGAAGAAATCGCCAAAAACGGCCACAAATAAAGAAGAAAAGTGATCTTTCACCAAAACAAGACACGGAATCAGAAGTCGATCGCGACGATACCAAAACTACATAAATTGCACTTCGAATTGCTTCCGCATCCACCCTATTTTCCAGATCTGGCTCACAGCGACAAAAAAGGCATCGAATTGCTAAAGAAGCGTTGGAATCAATGTATTTCTCTAGAAGGAGACTATGTTGAAGAATTAAGACGAATTTTGCCTAAAATTGTTGTTTTATTAGTTAGGCCCGGGATTTATACAGTGATGTATTAACTTATTGTTGAAAAAACCATTTTCACAACAATGAGCCAACATTGCCTGATGACGACGTAAAATCTCGAAACATAGAAATTTCCGTGTCGCAATGCAAAATATATTAATTTATTAATAAAAACAAACTTATATATATATATATATATATATATGAAACACAGTGTCGCCGCTGGGAGTTGACATCAATGACCAATTTTATATTTACATACGATCTATCCGTTACGTTGAAGACATAAATATACTATACGTTAAAACTTTATTTTTTTATATTACGGTCACCCAAATTTTTTGTACTATTTTATCACTATTTCCCCATCAAATCCTAAACGCTTTGTTATGCGAGAGCTTCTTGTGGTGCGGTGGTATTGAGCACTTTTAAAAAGACTATGCCTTTTCTAAAACTTTATGGCTTCTTCCATCACCGTGCCCTGTTTTGCCCGCATTACCACTGAGCTATTTTTTCTGTACTTGAAAAATTATTCCCGAGCGTATTAGCTTTCTTTCACATCTTATGATTTTAGGGGGAGACGTTCCTTGGGTGGGTCTAGTTGGTGGTAACATCAACAATTTTGACGATCTTGATCTCGCCCAGATGGATAAGTAGACTTTAATTTCGTATTAACATTTACTGGTTTCTTGATGATTGCATTTAGATGGATGAAACTATAGTAGACGTCGGTCATGTTATCAGGATTATTCTTAATGAACGTATATATATATATATATATATATATATATAACTTTAATTCAAAAGGAAAACCAGGTAGGTAAATCCCAATCTTAATTAATATTAATTACATCAATATTAAAATTGATCAAGGTGGAGGGCTCAATACAATTTATATTCAAATTACAGATACAATTATAAAATAAAACAAAATTCCGATGTTCAAATTCGTTATTTAGCCATTTCTACGAGAAAAAAAAACTCTCGCGTCCTCAGCAACGAACTTTATTCCCCCTCCAAAAAAAAACAAATGACAAAATGAACAAAGATATATATATATATATATATATATATATATATATGTGTGTGTGTGTGTATATATATATATATATATGTGTGTGTGTGTGTGTGTGTGTGTGTGTGTGTGTGTGTGTGTGTGTGTGTGTGTGTTTCAACTCTTTATCGATGTTTGTACAACGTGACAGTGTGCTGCCAAGATACACAAACTTGTGCGTGGCTGTCAACCTCTAACCATTTACAAAGATGCTGGGTTCAATATAAGGAACTGTAGGTACTGTTTGGTCCAGGACCTCAGTTTTCCTAGTTGTGATGGTGAGGCCAAATCCTTGCAAGCTGTGGCAAAGAGATTCATGCTTCTTTGTATAACCAATTGCGAGCTGGCGTTTAGGACACAGTCGTCAGCAAAAAGAAAGTCACGAGCAATATCCGTTTTCACCTTTGTTTTGGCCTGCAGCCTCCGAAGGTTGAACAAACCGTCATCAGTGCGGTGATGAAGCCTAATACCTATATCTCCATCCCGAAAAACATCCATGAGCATTGTATAGAAGACTATACTGAACAAAGTGGAAGCTTGCACACAGCTTTGTTTTACTCCATTTGTCACAGGGAAAGGCTGGAAGTACTCACCATCGTCCTGCACCCTGGCATGAAACTCTCTGATGATTGCAATGAATTTGGCTGGGCACCCAAACTTTGCCATGACCTTCCACTACTCATTGCGACAAACCATATCAAAAGATTTTGTGAGATCTACGAAGGTAATACACAGATCTACATTCTGTTTCTGTCACTTTTCATGCAGGTGCCGAGATCATGTCAACTGTACCCAGCCCGCATGTAAACCACATTGACTCTCAGGGAGTAGGTCTCTTTCTAGATGTGTATTCAGGCGGTTCAGCAAAGTACGGGCTAGGATCTTTGCAGCTATTGAGAGAAGAGAAATGCCACGGTGCGTGTCACAGGAATTTCTGTCCACCTTCTACTTTTGCCTAAATTATCCACCTGTACAAGCATATACGTGTGTGTATATATATGCATGTATATATAGGTGTACATATATTCGTGTATATATGTATGTACGTGTGCTTATATGTGTGTATATGAATTATGTGTGTATATATGTATGTGTCTGTGTATATGTGTTTATATAAGTGTGTGCATATATATATAAGCTTGCATATGTGTATATATGTGTATACACATATAGATCTGTGTGTATATATATGTGTATATATATATATGCGCTTATAAATGTGTGTATATATATTTGTGTCTATGTGTGTGTGTGTGTGTGTGTGTGTGTGTGTGTGTGCATATATATTTTTTTTCGTCAATAAATAATCTCTGAGAAAGCTTTCTATATATATATACCCAAGTGAATAAGGAACAAAAAAAACATTAACAACGTCTAAAACAACGGTCAAAATGTTTTCGACGGATCAGAGTCCGATATCACTTATCAAGCCATTGCTTTGCTTGAATAGTATTTTTCCCACAGAAAGCAATGTTTTATGAAAACACGAAATTCAGATCTATTTTTTGAAAATTTTCATGAATAGCTTCCCTTAAATGTCTGTAATGTGGAAATTAATAATCCGATTGGGCCCAAATTTTTTCATGTGCCCTTTAAAGGTTAGTACTTCATAAAATCATATGGATCTTTTATTAGTATTACCATCAATATGTCAGGGTCGGAATCTATTGAGTGATGTGTAATATATATATATATATATATATATATGTGTGTGTGTGTGTGTGTGTGTGTGTGTGTCTGCGTGTGCATATATATATGTGTGTGTGTATATGTGTATACAATATTTCGCTACAATTTTGAAAGGAAATGTATTTCGTTTTGTCTAACACTAACTTTACCAACTTATAAAAAATTTTTCTATAGCTTGAATACAATTGACAGATGCATTATTTTCGCATACATACACTTTCATTTAAAATATTCATCAATTGCTTTGTTACACGTGACACGTATCCGAACAATGAAATCAAACTTCAGTCAGCACACTGTCTTTGTGGATTAAAATTTGCTGTTTTTTTTCGTCAATAAATAATCTCTGAGAAAGCTTTATATATATATATCTATATATCCAAGTGAATAAAAAACAAAAAACATTAACAACGTCCAAACCATTAATTTAAAACAGTGCTCAATATAAAAAAGAGCTATGAATGTTTATTTTAAATTGTAGTTTAGAACATGTACAAATTATAATCTACTACAAAGTGTACATTTTGTTTCAACCCAAAACAAAATGTTGGAACAAAATGTACCCTTTGTAGTAGATTATAATTTGTACATATTCTAAACTATTATTTAATATATATATATATATATATATATATATATATATATATATATATATATACCACCAACAATCCCCCAAAACAATGGATGGATATACATAAATTCGGCTTATCTGACAAAATTATTAAATCGGACAAGACAAGCCAGGAGTATTTTGTTAACGCGAAAACATACCACAAAGCCATTTTCATTGAAATCAGCAAAAACTCTAAAAAGACGCCTATTAACTGGGAAACTAACATAAACAGGGAAGCAAGGAAAAGAAATCACTAAGAAACTTAAAATAGATGATAGGGTCTCAATTCTACATCAGCCACAGGTATTCATCACGATCAAAGACCACAAACTCAATTTAATAAACAACCCACAATACTGATTATTAAACCCTTAAAAAAACTACATAGCTAAAATTCGAAAAATTATTCTTGAAAGGTGAAGTAAGATTAACTAAGAATGCCTAAGGCATGAACCAGTGGAAGAACACAGCCTAGGCAATTAATTGGTTCACTAAAAGAAAATGGATTGCGTTTTCAACCAGTTTAATATTTGTGATTTTAATTCATCAATAACTGAAAAACTCCTAACCGCTGCCTTAAATTTGGTTAAACATTACTGCCGCATCAGCAATCAGGACATAACATCATCAAACAAGCAAAAAAGAAATCTATTTTATTTTACGATGAATACATGTGGACTAGAAAAAACAATTCTGATTTCTGCATCTCTATGTGAGCGTGTGATTCTGCAGAGGACTATAATTTGGTCGGACTTATTTTGCTCTGGAATTTTAGGCACAACTTCGATTTATGTAAAACCGGACTACATTAAATCTTCCGCAAAACTTCTCCTTCTTTCATGTACCTTGTCCCTTCAGGACGTAGGCGATCATGGTCTTCCACGTCTCCCTATCCCTGGTGGCTCTTAGCACGCTTTCTCCTGTAACGTCTCTCAGCCTCCGTTCTGTCATCCACCTACTCAGGCCCTTCAAATATGTTATCCGCTGCTTTCCTCTGTTTCGTTTTCCCTCTATCTGGCCTGTTAGTATCAGGTTCTCCAAGCCCTCTTTCCTCATTGCATGTCCCAGGAACTTTAGTTGTCTCTTCCTGATGCTCAATATTAATTTCCTTTTCGAAAACTAGTCCACAAAAAAAAAAAAAAACGGACCATCTCAGAAAGTATCTAATAACATTTTTCAAAGACCTCGATCTTAATATTACCACCATCACTAACGCTAAATTCGTAAATTTCTTAACTGCTACCTTCGTCCTGAGCAATGGTTTGTACAAACTGTGCACTAAGGGCTCGCACAACTATAAATGCATTAATAGGAAATAAAACCAAGAACTTACACAAATCTATCCAATTTCATTTAATTACCAACTCTAACAAGAAGGAAATTTTTGACAATTCTAAAGTTAAATACATTAATGCTTTAGAAAAAAAGTAAACTCAACACTAGTTTAGAATACTCCGTTAAAAAGAAGGTGAGCAGAAATAAGCAGACATCACGTAAACGTAACATTATTTGATTTAACTCACTCTTCAGCCGCAATGTCCAAATAAACACTGGAAAATTCTTCCTAAACTTAATTCACAAACATTTCTACCATTCAGTCAGTTAAATGCCGTACTTGATACACGCTTGGGCGATCATGTCTCGAAAGAGACATGACTGACTGTCATGTCCCGCAGTAGGTTGCCATTGCTTTCTGCGGTAGACTGGTTGCCGACCAAGGCTATAGAACCCAATCTGTCCTGTTATTTAACCCATAACTGGAAGGAATAGACGGATTAATACCTTTCCCAAGGGTATATGCGCGTAGGTCAATGCAACGAATTCAACTGGAATTCGAACTCGGCTCCCCGAATTGTCGTTCCGAGCGGATATCCACTGCACCACAACGCACATCCATTCACTCACACTAAAAAAGTTTTTCAACAAAAATAAAGTTATAATTGCGTTAAAAACATAGATAAATATATTTCACAAAATAATACTATATCAAATAAATATTTGGCGCACCTACATAATATCAGTCATCCTACTACTAACAACAATGACCCTTCAAAAAATAATTGAAACTGCCGAAAAAAATAAAACTTGCCTATTAAATAGCCAATGTATGTCCGAATGTATTGTTTATCGAGCTCGAATTCATTCGAAAGATAATGATCTTAAATGTTACTTTAGAAGCACTTATAAGAGGTAGAAGATGAGATTTAACAGCCACATGTTGTCTTTAAACAACAGTAAATACAACAATAGCATAACATTATCCACATATTATTAGAAATTAAAAAGCAGTAAAATTACCTGAAATATCGTAGCTAAATCCAAATCTTACAACGGAAAAGGACATAAATATAAGTTGCCTTTTAGAAAAACTTGTCATATTAAACCATATAAATAATCCTAATCTACTTAACAAAAAAGCGATTTAATGGCCACATGTTGCCATAGATAAATTACTTAAATTCTTAGACCCCGATTAATATATATTCCTCCATATGTTTGCCCCTTTCTTTTTCTCTTTCTTCCTCACTCCCTTACTTCCCCCTTTCTTTCTTTCTTTCTTTCTCTCGCAATTATTACTATTAATAATTATGTATTACGTCCCTTTGATTCTAATATTTTTTCTTTTTTTATTTTTATTTTAATTTTAAATTTTAAATTTTATATTTTAATCTTTAATTTAAAATTCTAATTTTAATTTTTTTATCTAAAGGTAATCTTATAATATTCAAATATACGTTTTATGAATTACGTTTTATGAATTACGCCCTTCTCATTTTATCTCGTAGTATTTTATCTTTTTAAATATTTTTGATATTTTTATTTTTATTTTTTTATTTCTTTTAACTGAATTTTATTTTTTTTATCTACAAGTAATCTTAGAATATTCATATTTTTACTCTTGTTATTTTTAATAACAAGAATAAAAATATGTAACTTAACTTTGTAAGATTTAATTCCGATGAACATCGAGTGAACTTAAATTCAAATCTATTAAATTGTCAGTTTGAAATATGCACCTGATGATTGCAAAACGCATGAAATACATAAGAAGATTTTCCAAGCGTTGATTAAATGTGACTCCTTTTCAAAATTTAAGAGTATCGTTACTCGAAAGTATTGTGTATCCAGTGAGGATCGAAATTACGATTCAGTATAAATTTACTTTGTGAGACAAGCTTGCTTATACACCGCGTCAAAGGACTCATACTGAGATGTATACGAACAGAATTAAATAACAATGTTAAACTTAGTAAATATATACAAAATGTATTTATCTACAATTCTATGTACAATGTTTTTCTCAGAAATATCTTAACATTTTTCTGTTTAATAATTATCTCCCTTCAATTGGTGACGTCTTATTACAATGGCTGACATTTTTCTCTTTATTGGGGCAGGGGTAAATTTCCAAGCGAATGGCACAAAACGTTTGCATATCTCTAGATTTTTTTTTCTCAAACGTTTCCTTTCTTTATTCGGACACTGAAATCGAAAGATTGATTCCAGTCACGTTGAGATAAATCAATCAATCAATCAGTGCATAAATAAATCCAAATCAACTGAAGCTGTCATCGGCCATGTTGTCATCGGCCATGTCGTCATCTACATTTTATTCTTTGTTCGCTGGCGTCATTGTTCATGCAAGGTTGAATGTTAATTTTTGTCTTTTCATTTGATATATTTTTTTTTTTAATAAATTCTCGAGAATTGAGAGAGGACACAGGGGTGGGAGGCGAAGAAAATGGAAGGAAAATAACGCATGACGGGATGCATCTGCAAATGTCATGGCTGATAATAAATGATAAATAAATAAAAAAACAACAGAGAGAAAAATTCGGTTGAAAATTAGGTAACTTAAAAAAATCAATTCCAGATTATAACACTACTACTCAGTCAGTTAAGTGCCATACGTGATACACGCTTGGGCGTTCATGTCTCGAAAGAGACATGACTGACTGGGCAGAAGATTATCCCGCAGTAGGTTGCCATTGCTTTCTGCGGTAGACTGGTTGCCGACCAAGGCTATAGAGCCCAATCTGTCTTATTCAGTCAGTCAAATGCCATACGTGATACACGCTTGGGCGATCATGTCTCGAAAGAGACATGACTGACTGGGCAGAAGATTATCCCGCAGTAGGTTGCCATTGCTTTCTGCGGTAGAGTGGTTGCCAGCCAAGGCTATAGAGCCCAATCTACGCTATTATTTTACCCATAACTGGAGGGAAGAGACGGATTAATACCTTTCCCGAGGGTATTTGTAAGTAAGTGAATGCAACGTATTCAACTGGAATTCGAACTCGGCACCCTCGATTTCTCGTTCCGAGTCGATATTCACTGTACGACAATGCCCATCCTAACACTATAACTACTACTACTACTATTATTAATAATAATAATAATAATATCACTGATTACTTTTAGGAATCAACATTGAATTTGATCCCATAGTGACAATGGTTAGTATATTATATGGACATGATGAAAAGCCTTTTTTATGCATATTTAGTAGAGTGAATCCAATTATGGCTGTTAGTTTCTGCGACCACATCACTCCTTAGGTATAGTGAGTTAACTTTACAGACAGCAACCCCTTTGATTATTACGTGTGGATAGTATTGAGTTATCTTATGTTCAACATAAGTATCCTTTTTGTTGCCATTGTCTCTACAACTTCGTCGTTGCTCACATGTTCGGGCTATAATATCCTCAGCATCTTCCTGTAGAACTACATTTTTATTGCTCGAAAACTGTGAAGAGATTATCCATCATTCATGACCATATCAGTGAATCAGTTAAGTGCCATACGTGATACACGCTTTGGACGATCATGTCTCGAAAGAGACCTGAGTGAATAGACAGAAGATTATCCCGTAGTAGGCTGCCATTGCTTTCTCCGGCGAACTGGTTGCCAGCCAAGGCTACAGAAACCAATCTGTCCTATTATTTAACCCATAACTGGAGGGAAGAGACGGATTAATACCTTTCCCAAGGGTATTTGTAAGTAAGTGAATGCAAAGAATTCAACCGGAATTCAAACTCAGCTCCCCGATTTCTCGATATCCACTTCACCACAACTAGGAGGAATAATACTACATAACAGTTCTCTACTCTTTTCTTTGTTTCGAAGAATACTTTTCTGTTTGTTAATACTTTGCTTAGCTTTTGTGGGGCAGCTTTTGATATTCCAATGCGCCTTCAGTTTTCAGTGTCGTACTTATTCTCATCTGTTAAATGCTTCCCAGATATCTAACTTGTTGCGCCTGTTTGATATCGGTACCTCCAACCACCTGTAATAACGCATGTTCGGTCGTTCCTTTTGCTGACAACCATGCATTCATTCGTCTTGCAATCGATGCTTTGTTATTTCTTCTCATTCGCCTTCACTAAATTTCTGTATAATTTCAAGTTTTGTTATTAGTTTTCATTAATACTAATCTACAAGATGAATTCGTTAAACTATAACAATTTTTCCTAATTATAACTATGTTTGACATTTTAGGAACTGTCTTGTATGAGCGGATGTGCCGCAGTGGATATCGGCTCGGAACGAGAAACCGGGGAGTCGAGTTCAAATTCCAATTGAATTCATTGCATTCACTTACGCGCAAGTACTCTTGGGAAAGGTATTAATCCGTCTCTTCCTTCCAGTTATGGGTTAAATAACAGGATAGATTGGGTCTATAGCCTTGGCTGGCAACCAATCTACCGCAGAAAGCAATGGCAACCTACTGCAGGATAATCTTCTGCCCAGTCAGTCATGACTCTTTCGAGACATGATCGCCCAAGCGTGTTTCATGTATGGCACTTAACTGACTGACTTGTATGACTGCCAGTTTGTTACTCGCTTGGTTTTCGCAAACTCAAACTCCAGAAATGTGGTTCTACAGAAGGATGCTGAGAATAACATGGGCCAAACATGTGAGCAACGACGAGATTTTGGAGAGGGTGGAAACGAAAAAGAAACATAATTAACATCAGGAAGAAACAGCTGACGTTTCCGGAACACGTAATAAGGAAAGAGGGCTTGGAGAATCTGATACTTGAGGGCTTGAAGACTGATAAAGAGAAAGAAAGAAATGAGGAAACAACATATTTTATGGGCTTAAGCAAATAAATGGCAGAGCAGCGTTTGGGAGAAATACCAAACAAAAGGTACTAAAAGCCACGCGGGATAGGAAGATGTGGATGGCTATGATCGCATACGTCCTGAAGGGACACGGGACATAAAATAAGAAAGAATATCTACAGGGTGAGACAAAAATCGCGCACTAGAATGGTTAATGGACAAGTCGAATAGTTCCTGCTGAGTGTCTACCGATGTCACCAGACATTACTCCCATGAATGTTCTTTCTATGGGCAGTCATTTATCCAATGCTCCCCAAAATATTGAGGAACTTAAAGAAATATCTAAATACGAGTGTACTCCTGCCGTAAAAATGACGGAAAAATATATGAGAGGATTATATATATATATATCGTTATGTCTATAAAATACATCTTTACTGGATGAGTTTTTACTAATTCTATATTCTTTTTTTTTTTTAATCATATCACCCCGAGCAAGACGGTAACGCCACTGATGTGCAAGGGGGCTACATAGGAGTGCAAAGATTGGAAAAGAGAAAGCCGGATACCGCATCCTAAACAGGAAACAAGGGATGAGCCTCTTCACCTGTTCAATAGACGTGGGTGGAGTGTGAACCGGGTGATAGTTTAGTCTATCTACTCCAATTGAAAAAAAAGTGAGAAGATTGGAAAAGAGAAAACCGGAAACTGCATCCTAAACAGGAAACAAGGGATGAGCCTCTACACCTGTTCAATAGACGTGGGTGGAGTGTGAACCGGGCGATAGTTTAGTCTATTGGAGGAGGATAAATGTTTAACTATACTTGGGCGGTGATTAGACTTAGGGCGGATGTATAATGGATATTCGTTACATTTCATGTATGGTTGGTAAGTATTATTCACTAAGTCCAGTGTTGCATCAAAGAAAGATACTATTTTAGAATTAATGCTGATTATACTTTTACGTTTAGACTTTTCAATTCTCGATAGATTACTTTTCTAATCTTCTTAGTTTTTAAATGTGTAAATGTTTTTACTACCATAAGTCCATCATCTCTATATAACCCTATGTCATATGTGTTAATCTCGTAGTGTGCAGTGAGGTTATATGAAGCGAATAAACCAACGAGGGCGGAAGACTGCAAGTCTAATGAACCCACGGTAATGTCAAATTGATCACTTGAATTATTCTTTATCTATTGTTCTTGGTTGTGGATAAGGACGGATGTCTTGGGGGTCATTATAAAATCAAATTCTTTTGTGTTAAGTCCGAATAATATGTGGCGAATTTCAATGCCAAAGTAAAAAAAAGTCCTTGGAAATTGATTGGTAGCAACCAACTAAAATTACTACCCATCAATTATTGCAAACAAAAAAGAAACACAAATAAAAAGCAAACAAGTGTTTTAATAACTGGTAGTAAAGAGAATGAACTGAGCCGACATTGTCTCTCTCTCTCTCTCTCTCTCTCTCTCTCTCTCTCTCTCTCTCTCTTTGAGTAGGACAGAAGGGATAATCTTCAAATTACATTCGAAAAAAAATCCTCTTCAAATTCACAGATGATCTTAGCCAAAATAAATAAACTCTGACATTTTCTCGTGGAGTCTTGTAATGATACTTTCACTACTTTCATTATTATCATTGTCATCTCACCCTTTTGCATCCAATGGTGTGTAGGACAGTAACTTTTTGTTACTGTTTCCGTAACAAACTGTTTTTTATGGGACAGGGTTGTTAACCCTGCGCCCTACCCCCAAACCTGGAGGACCGGTGGACCAGTCTTGGTCCTTACGTTTACAGCACCTGGTATTCCTAAACGGTCATCCATCTAAGTACTGAACAGTCTCGATGTTGCTTAACTTCAGTAACCGGATGAGAATCGGTTATTTAACACGATATAGCCGTAGACTTTCACTACTTCACTATATAAAAAAAACCCACTCGTAAACATTCTTGTCCCCTTAATGTTATTAGTCAATGTTCCCTTGGATATAAAATTGGCCTTATTAAAAATTTCATAACGAGAGCGTACGAGAATTTATCTTCTAGCATGTTTTCCATCAAAGAACTCGATGAAACAAACTATCGTCAAAATGGTTTTCCTAATCATCTTATTAACTACCATATTTGACTTTTTCTTTCAAACGTGACCAATAACAACAACAAGCACATGAAAAAATACGATAACATTAATATCTTCGATAAAAACCAAATTCATAGCAATTATAAACAGAAAGAATTTTCAATTCGAAATATAATCCGAGAATACACAAATCCCGTTGGCTTAAACAAACAAAAAAAAAACAAAAAATAACTGAATTATCTATTGTACACACTTTAAAACTGCTAACCTCAAACGTCAAAAACAACAATTCACCTTCGTATATAATTACATTTACCACACCACCACGTGGTTGACAGAAGATTAACTTTGCACCGTTCAATTCGATCTCATTTAAACACACACCGAGACCTACCAAATTCTATCCGCAACATATTTGTTTGTTGATATCACAAATATCATAACATCATCCACATGTAAAAAGGCTAAAAATAATTAAAAAATAACGAAATAATAACCCAACATTTAATAATATCAACTACGATCATGGCAACAACATGCTTACCGTGTTCAGAATATAAAACAAACCCATGACTCTACAGACACACATAACACATATTAGGTCGCACGTAAAATAAAACCACGCAAAATACAAATTTTTATTGTAGTTATCTGTAATAATGAATAATTTGCAATATAGGAGAAAATTTCACCTAGAAAAATTAAAAAATATCAAATGTAATGTATCTAAATACAAATTAGAAACATGTCATAACAGATCATTCCATTTTAAATAAATCAGTAATGATTTGTGGCATTTTTTAACGTCAACTAGAAATGTTTCTCTTTAAAATGTTGAATGATTTTTACATGTTCAACATTACCGATAAAAATAGGGAATTTCATATAGTGTTTTTTTCGAAACTTAAAATGAGTCAAATTCAAAGATGTGAACGAAAAAAAAAATCTAGAGAAATTTAAGAATCTGCAGAAATTTTTAATATTTAATAGTTGTGATTAGTTTAATTCATAACAGTAAACTCTAGCCCAGGATAACTTCGGTGTTAGACAATTTCGTAACCCCGGTTAAAAAATTGCTTAGTCTGAACTATAGACTCGATTGTAGTGTAATGGAACTAGAAATCGGAGAACTGAGTTCGAATCCAACTGAATTTGTTCAATTCACATACGCGCAAAGACCCTTGGGAAAGGCATTAATACATCTCTTCTCCATTCAGGTAAGGGTTAAATAGCAGGAAAGATTAGGTTCTATAACCTTGGCTAACAACCAGTCTACCGCAAAAATTAATGGCAACCTACTACGGGAAAATCTTCTGCCTAGTCAGTCATGGATCGAAAGAGACAAAAATCTCCCAAGCGTGTATCACGTGATGGCAATTAACTGACTGACTAATAGGTTTAAATGGAAGGTAGAAAAATGAAGTTTCGAATCAGAGATACTTTATTAGACTCTGTTTTAAAAAAGAAAAGAAGTGAGAAAGAGGATATAATTTGAATAATTATCGAATTTCAAATGCATTTTCGTATTTTAGGATGACATCGCTGAATGGAGTCGACAGTCTATGGGGTTCAAATGATAGAATATCTGTGGCTTCTCAGCTTTGTTTTAGATAAACAGATATTATATTTCATTGTAAAGTACACTCAGTTACATGTGTGTGTGTGTGTGTGTGTGTGTGTGTGTGTGTGTGTGTGTGTGTGTGTGTGTGTGTGTGTGTGAAAAGACTGACAAGTAAATAATAAATGTTGGAAAAACGAAGAAATGGATAGATAGATAAATGGCGGACAATTAACGAAAAAAAGATAGATAGATAGATAGATAGATAGATAGATAGATAGATAGATAGATAGATAGATAAAGGAACAGACTGAGATAGATAGATAGATAGATAGATAGATAGATAGATAGATAGATAGATAGATAGATAGATAGATAGATAAAGGAACAGACTGAGATAGATAGATAGATAGATAGATAGATAGATAGATAGATAAGGAACAGACTGAGATAGATAGATAGATAGATAGATAGATAGATAGATAGATAGATAAAGGAACAGACTGAGATAGATAGATAGATAGATAGATAGATAGATAGATAGATAGATAGATAGATAAGGAACAGACTGAGATA
>JBBBDQ010001791.1:2250000-2377500 GCA_037127315.1 Ascarosepion bandense
AAAAGATTGGAGAAGAGAAAGCCGGAAACCACATCCTAAAAAGGGAACATGGGATGAGCCTCTTCATCTGTTCAATAGACGTGGGTGGAGTGCAAACCGGGCGATAGTTTAGTCTATCTACTCCAATTGAAAAAAATAAAAAAAGAAAAGAGTGAAAAGGCTGGAAAAGAGAGAGCCGAAAACCACATCCTAAACAGGGAACAAGGGATGAGCCTCTTCACCTGTTCAATAGTGTGTGTGTGTGTGTGTGTGTGTGTGTGTGTGTGTGTGTGTGTGTGTGTGTGTTTTGGTAGTACGACTGATTAATGGATTGCGCCTCGGACAGATAAATCCGAAAGCAGAGTTTGAATTCCAGTCGAGTTCATTACATTCACTTATTTGCTTATATAAATGGGAAAGGTACTAATCCTTCTCTTTTCACCCTCATCTATGGCATTAATAACAGGAAGACCTGGGTTCTATAGTCTTGGTTGGCAACTAGTTTAGGAGAATTAAAACTCTGAATTCAAACAAGTCTGGAGAGGGTTAGGCATCGTCAGGTTATCTTGCCCTAAATACATCACGGCTATTACGACTGCAGTACATATCATAACCCTACGATCTTAAATGGGGTACGGAACTCACGACCATGGTACATGATTGCATGCATCTATGCACATCTACATATGCACACAAATAAAAACATATTTTGATCACAAAAACATGCGCTAATGTTTAAAAAAATCATTGATTACTTGATTTTAATCTTCCAGCTGAATTACAGTTGAATAAGTGTATTGCAAAACCACATATATGCATTTATACATACAGCTGCCCCTTTTTCTATACTTTCTCTTTCTCTCATTTATATATATTGTTATGGTGCCTTTCTACGAGGAATGAACTCTTCCTCTTGTTATATATATTTACCTGCGTGACTTCCAGAGGCAGTTAAGGACACAGTTAAAGCCAGCTATGAATTCAGACAATAAGCAGCGTAACTGTACAGTTCGGACTTATTTCTATTTAATTATTAATACTTACTCTGTATGTTCTTGTTATACAACTATTTCGAAATACCTTCTGTTTTCCGTGTCTTATTTCCAGCCAAACCTGTTTCGCCACAACAATTTCACAACAAATTGGCGACCAAATGACGATCCACAACATATATATATATATATATATATATATATATATATATATATATATATATATATTTGTGTGTGTGTGTGTGTGTGTGTTACGGAAATTAACGAAGATTAACGAAACTTACTTAGAAACAACCGACAATTTGAATAATGTTCAAACAAGTCATTTCAATATATATATATATATATATTCTTCTTCTTCAGGACGAAGACAATCATAACTTTCAGTATCCCCCTATCCTTTGTGGCTTTCAAATCCCTTCTCCTGTTATTCAACTCAACCCTCGTTCCGCCATCCATCTGCTCAAGTCAATCAAGTATGTCACGTGTTGGTTTCTCTTGACTCTCCTTCCTCTATCCGCCCGTGAGCATCAGATTCTCTAAGCCCTCCTTCCTCACTACATGCCCCAGAAACTTTAGCTGTCTCTTCTGATGTTATGTGCCAGTTTCCTTTTCGGGTTCATCCTCTCCAAAACCTTATCGTTGCTCACATGTTCAGTATATGGTATCCTCAGCATCCTTCTGTAGAAACACATTTCGGATGCTCCAAGACTTTTTTCCTCTTTGTTGGGATTGTCCATCATTCGCTGCCATATTGAAGGACAGACATCACATAAAAATCCATCACTCTCTTATTTGTCTTAAGTGGAATCTTTCTCTATACAGTCAGTCATACGTGATACACGCTTAGGCGATCATGTCTCGGAAGAAACTTGACTGACTGGATAGAAGATTTTCCCGCTTTAGGTTGACATTATTTTTTATGGTGGACTAGTTGCTAACCAGCGCTATAGAAATCCAGTTGTTCTGTTATTTAACCCATATCTGGAGGGAAAAGTGACGGATTGATATTTTTTCTATTTTTGAATGCAATGAATTTAACTGGATTTCGAAACCGGATCTCCAATTTCTCGTTCCGAGCTGATATCCATGACACTACAATGCACATTCTTATCAATAGAAGCAAGTTTTATTAAAGATCACGCGAAATGTGTGTTAATTCTTGGCTTTTATTAATGTTATCTTGCTTTCGCACGGCATAATGGATGTTTGGTTCCATGGTGAAATATGTACGAACTTTTTTTTTTTTACATGCATTGAAAACCAACATCTGTTATCTTGCGTAGAAATTGGAAAAAATTAGAAATACATGTATTACAACGTAGTTTTTATGTTGTTTTCAATAAACCCTACTTAAATGAGAAACTCTTGTCAATACGCAAACATACACACACACACACACACACACACACACACACACACACATATATATATATATATATATAGAGAGAGAGAGAGAGAGAAGAGTGTGTGAGTGAGAGAGAGACTCAGCTAGGTAATTAGGTGTAAGTTTGGAAAACATTCAATGCAAAATTCAATATATATTTTTTAATTTGTGCACATGTTCAATTGAGAAAAGCGGAAAAGCCTTACTCACAAAAAAGTCCTTAGCCTCGAAAGCGGCCTTGATGGAGCCTCAGAAGTAGCTACATGTCCAGATCGTCGTATTCTCGTTCCGGTTGATCTTCAAGAGCTTTTTGATATGTTGGTTTTCTTTTTTATATCGCCCCAGACCCTGTAATTCCGGGGTATTCAAAACAGATGAGCCAGAAGACCAGTGGAGGTCCAGAGATGATCGTGAAACTCGGCAGCCAGCCGCTCCCTAGTCGTTTAGGCAATGTGGAGGAGACAAGAATCTTCTTCCGGTCATTGTTATATGTAATGGACAAAACCCAAGACGGGCTTTACAACAACTAAAAGTAGGGAACATCGAAAATGCCCAACCAGAGATTCTAATTCTGTTGAGAAATTGTATTTTTTAAGTAACATTTGCTCTATTCGACAGGGTTCTTTTGCATTGCTGTAGCTTACTCTACATAAATAGAGAGCATCAGTCCAGGACAAGCGCGTACTACCTCAAAACCTCGCGATTGTTAAGAGGGGTACGGTCAAGCCTGATTGGAGGTCTCAGGCAGTACTTTGAGAGCCTTGCTATCTTATCGACATTGGCTTTTTTTCTACATACATTTACATACGTTACAAATTAAATAACTACAAATGACTATTAAAGGATAAAAAAATTTCGGCAATTTTGACGTAATTCAGGAGACTTTTTTGGTTCTAATCCATGAATTTATTTCCCTCAGGCTAAGTCTGTAAAAAGAAATATATAAAATTCACTATTTTTATTCATAATCATATATGTGTCAAATAATTCATTATTTTAACAAGAAGAATCTCAAATTGATGATAAAAATTGCTGCAAAATATTGTCGGTTTAAGATGGAAATGTCTATTATGACTTGTCTCAAATTTGCATTTACATAAATAGTATTTACTTGCAATATTTTTAGTTGAATTGTTCACCTATATTGCATATGATACATTATTTCACATAATAAGGTTACAGTAAAGTTTGTATTTTATGTGAATACAACCTTATGAAAATTGAGATGTAGTAGAGTGAGAGAGGCTCTATCAACGATTTGGTGGAGCATGTCGTTGATTAGGATTGGTAGGGTTCACGTGACCCGTCATCTTTCTCGCTCTCTCTCTCTTTCTCTCTCGCTCTCCCCCTCTCTCTCTCTCTCTCTATATATATATATATACAGAGAGAGACAGAGACAGAGAGAACTAAGTACAAACTGGACAGGCTTCTATTTCAAATACGGGTATCCACCAAAGCAAAAGTACATGACTTAAATGGTCAAAAACAAAACATATTTGGGATCATGCAAAGACATTTTAAAGATCAGGTGGTTCAATCACAGATCTACATTTAAAATTAAAAACTTTTAAAATTGTTCAAAACTGGCTAGCTACGTGTGGGAATTGAAATTAAAATATCGAAAAGGCCTAGACATAACGTTGAGTATAGTAAAAACAGCCAAGCCTTACAAAAGTGGCAAAATATGTAGACTGTGCTAGGGAGAAAAGTTAGCTATGATGTTATTTGCAAACAAAAATGAATTACTGAATGAAAGAACAGAAATTATGACTAAGTGTAACCATACCATAAAATACCTATTAGGGTCATACAACCATGAATGAAAGCGTTATAATTTCTTCTAATTTTGAAAATTGCACGTTCAAAATATCCCCGTTGCGTGAGAGTTAAAAAAAAGTTCCAGCTACGTTAGCGTTATTAAAAAAAAAACGGTAAAATAAGTTATTGTAAATCGCCTGAAAACACCACATGGTAGAAACCTAGGTCGCGTAATAAGTGGTTTACAAATGAAAAATATTCAAATGTTCTACAATATAAATGTGCTGAACACTTTTTAATACAACTGTGTACTGGTCGAATTTTATTAGCTATATTTAAATAAATATCATTTTCACAACTATGAATCTAACATTGCCTGATAACGAGATAGAAATCTCGAAACAGAAATTTCTTTGTCGCAATCTGTTTTTATTTAAAAACAAATTTAATTATATGATCATATGTATATATAAATATATTATTTTTAATTGTAATAATGTTTAGCGCCAGGATTGATTTTTTGTTTTTGTTTTTGTTTTTTTTTGTTTTGTTTTGTTTTTTTAATAGTTTTACTGATAAAATGTATTTTGGCAAGCAGATTTTTATCGTAAAGTGCGCAATATCGCCTTAGAGATAGAGCATTTGTAATTAAAAAGCGTTTGTCTCTTTAACAGAGCAAATTCATGCCGACGTTTTGCAAAAAGCCCAGACGAGTGAGAACATAGTAACGGTGTCCTCATGAAACCTTTAAGTCGACATGAATCTGCTCACGTAAAGAGACAAACTTTTTGAACTTATATATATATATACTAGCAGTATAGCCCGGCGTTTCTCGGGTGTAATGAAAGCTTTAAAACTAATCCATGGTCCTGGAGCTCAGACACAGCCTAAAGAATATTTGTGGGAATTTTGGTGAGAATCGGATAAAAATTATGGATTTGTATAAAGGACATGCAGACAGATAAACAGACACACACACAAACATCATCTTGCCTTTTATATATATATATATATTATCGATTTTCTGCACTATTGTAAGAACTGCAACCTTGAAACTTCTGAATATCGTTTCTTATGTCCTTGTCTATGAGTGTATCAAATCGGACCACTCCTTCTATAACCCGATTTTTTTGATTATCGATTTTCAATATTTATCGGGGGTACCTCGACACAAAATCTAGCTAAGAACACTCGCAGACACTTATAATACAACTGAGTAAATTTTCAAGAAAATCGGTTCAGCCGTTTCGGAGTCTATAGGTAACGGACACAGACACAGACACAGACACACACATACGCGCACAGGCAAAATTCCATTTATAAATAAGTTTTTACATATATATATATATATATATGTTGAAATTTTTCGTTATGGTTCAAATATATATATATATATATATATATATATATATATATATTTGAACCATAACGAAAAATTTCAACTCAACTACGAAATTCCATAATTGAAGAGTAGAATATAGCATTTATCAGCTGATTGACAAATTTTATTTTTAGTAATGATATATATATATATATATATATATATATATATATATATATATATATAGTTTGTAAAGGAAAACTCAACACGTCATATAAGTTATAAACTATAGCTCATTTCAATGAGTTTATTTAGCTCATATCATCAGACCTTTTACAATATTTCTTCTATCTGGTACAAAATTTCTGCCGGAATGAATCTTTACCAATTAATATTTTATATTAAGGTAATCTTGTTGGATTATCCTCACCGTTTACGGTCTGATACCTATATATATATATATGTAGAAACATAAGATTTTTCTACATTTAAATAGGATCCTCTATTACTTCATTAAACGTGACACATATCACTAATGAAATCAGACCTCAATCAACAAGATTCTGTTTAAACTTTAAAACATTTTTAAACCATTCGTCTTTAAAAAATATCTCTGAAGAAAATTCTTCAACTGAAACATTAGATTAAAGACGCTTTCTTTCAATTTATTCGATTCATATACGTATATATATTCTAGTAGTATTTTGGCTTTACCTACTAATATTTATCTTGTTTTAATAGTTGCATATGATTTTTTGCGATGTAAAGATCACTATAAGAACGAATTGCATTTGATAAGAGACAAGTTGACCTGTAAAAGAGTGTTGTGCTTCGATATATAGGTATGTGCATGTGTACGTGTGTGAGTATGCGCGTGTTATTTTTCGTGAGTATACGTGTCTGAGCAAACATCTGTTTCTTCTTTATTATTTTCTTAAACATTAAATTTAATATCCGGCTGAAATAAAGATATCTTACAAAAGAAAATGTGCCTCACGGCAGGAATTGAACCTGTATTCCCTTTTTGCATCAAGATAAACACTTTCATAACCGAAGTATAATTGAATACTTTTATATATATATATATATATATATATATATATATATGTGTGTGTGTGTGTGTGTGTGTGTGTGTGTGTGTGTGTGTAATAAAAATATTTCACAAAATGATTATCTGCAACATATTTTTAATTCATTCGTATTTGAACTGATTTACTGATTGTTATAATTAAGCAGCATATTCATTTACATCTACCAGACTAAATAATCGAGAAATCTTGTTGAGAAATATGCGTCTTCCATTCATCTGACGTGTCTTGACCACTCGACCATGAAAGAATTACAATCAAATCCCGAAAACAGAAAAATGTGCGTTTAAAAGCGTTATATATGTAAAGAAATTTGCTTAACGGCAGGATTCGAACATTTCTTCCCCTTTATAGGACAAACCACCTTTTGATCGCGCAGTGGCCGACCAGGGGTTTCTACTACAACAGAGTGAACGGCAAGTTCAAACCCTGTTGGATATGATCGAGTTTGATATGCCGCATATACCATGAAGAATCGATGGAATTACTAGGATTACATGTTCCCAAAATATTGTTAAGACAGATTGAGTAAATGGTGTGAATTCGGTCATAGACATTATGATTTTTGTTCGAATGGCAATACCAACTTCACTGTGTAAACTAAAGCAAGTATAAAAACATTAAGTTGATGTATTTTTACAAATTTCACTTTAGTCCACTGTTATTGTATCTAAAAAAGTGCTTGTCAATCATATTAATAAAACTTGCTTTTAGCGAAAGAAAATAAGTTTAAAAGATGTGAAGAGATTTTTAAGAGTATGTAAAATTCTTTTGAAAATGGAAGGTTTTGATTATACAAATCGTCTACCAAACAATTCTGTGTATTTAACAAAAAGATAAAATAAATAAATAAAAAATGAAACAAAATATTACTTTCCAATGTATAACCCAATAGTAATATTTGAGTAGGAAAAACGGTAGACAATGCACGAAACAGTTTCTCACTTAAATACCACTGTTTAATAAATTAATGTGTGATGAGTGATAAAATATATACAGGATTTTGAATTATAAAATTATGATTACAAATTAATTTTAATATATATATATATATATATATATATATATATATATATATATATATTAGAATTATGCAAAAAATCTGTCTTGCCAAAATATCTTCAAAATATCTTCAGCATGCACTGAAAAAAACAATATATATATATATGTATATATATACGCCATTCTATATATATATATATATATATATATATATATATATATATATATATACATACGCCATTTTTTTGCGTTTTTTTAGAAATATATATATGTATATTCCATATGCCTATGGATTAGGGGTTAGCTATTCCGATTGATACCAAATTGGTGGAGTTTCGATCCCGCCAGAAGCAAGTGGATATCTAGCCACACTTATATATATATATATATATATATATATATATATGCAAGGGGTATATACAACATTTTTTAAAGCACTGGAGTGGCGTAAAAATTATTGCCGATAGTGTGTATATTTAAATATACTGGTTCAATTATGTTTTTTAAATTGTCAGTATTTATTAATTTTACACACACAACATGCACACACACTCAAAAATGATTTTTAAATGTATCATATCTATCTATCTATCTATCTATCTATCTATCTATCTATCTATCTCTCGGATATATATATGTATATATATATATATATATATATATATATATATATATATATATATATATCTCCGAGTGAATACAGAAGGAAGAAAGAATTTTTACATCGTCCAAACCATTTATTTAAAACAGTGCTCGATATATGATGTATAGAGCAGTGAATATTTATTATAATATTTTTTATTATTTTTTAGAACATGTACATAATTTTTTATATATAAAAAATATTTGTATATAAAAAATATATAAAAAAGTTTTAAAAATATATAAAAAATATATAAAAATTATGTATATATTCTAAAATATAATTTAGAATAAATAAATAAATATATATATATATATATATATATATATATATATATATATGAATTTAATTCTGTTTTAAAATATTTAATAATTTTATACACTCACACACACACTCACACACAAACACACACACATACACACACATATGTATATTGTTTTCCAAATAGATCATAACCATCTCACTCTATTTATATCAGTCTATCTATCGGTTTCTCTATACGTGAGTGGAATATTAGTCTTAGCAGAATTCTGTTCCAAAATTTTCATTGTATAATGTTGTGTTCCTATTTTAGTCGCTATTACTGAGTTAACTGTATAATAAAAAAGAACAAAACAGTTTCAGGTCTATAATATATATTTATATTAACTTAGTGATTTTCGCGAGTAGGCTACACACTTAATGTTACAATTGCTCATTTGTCCCTCTACCCCTCTCTCTCTCTCTCTTTCTTCTCTTTCACTTTATCTATCTATCTATCTATCTATCTATCTATCTATCTATCTATATATATATATATATATATATATATTATCAAAGAGTAAATATTAACACACAGTGAACATAGAACATTTAAGCTATTAACAATAAAGATAATTGAATTGAAAATACAATCAATTTCGATATTTCCAACAACGTACTCAAATGTCTGTAATCAGACCAGGGACCACAACACCACTATTTTGTCACTGTCTTCGGCCATCCGCCACGGTAGGGATGGACTTATATTTTCATTTTAATTCTCTTTATTGTTAATAACTTAAATGTTCTATGTTTACTGTGTGTTAATATTTACTCTTTGATAATGGCTTATGTGAGCCGAAAGCTTAGACCCGATAAAAAATTCAACAAATACTGTGATTTTTTGTTGTCTTTTAACGACATCACCATCAAGTATATCAGACCGTATGAACGGATCCTACACAAAATTAATAGACAAAACTTGTCTATATTATTCAATGAAACCTGCATTAATGAAAAAATGCTGCCAAAATACACACAATATATATATATATATATATATATATATATATATATATATATATATATATAGTAGTTTTTGGTCATAATTAGATTAGACCAGTATATAGTTATATTAAAAAGGGTTCAATACATTTATATTGTAGAACTTTTAAATATTTTTCATTTGAAAATGAGTTATTTTCGCAACTTAGGTTTTAACCTTTCGCTATCCTCAGGCGATTGATGGTAACTAATTTTTCTATTTTTTTTTTTTTAACGTACGAACAGGGATTTTTTTACGATTTTTTTACAGTGTGTCAATCAAGTCTAATTGAAAAAATTTTTTAGATTTATTTTAGCTCATAAAATGTTTAATTTTAAATTAGCAAAAAATCATGAGTTGTACAATTAATGAGTTTATCAAAAAATAATTTATACTTTCGATTTTTATCAGGATGAATTTAAATCACTATTCGATATATATATATATATATATATATATATATATATATATATATATATTAATTCTGATATTACAATAGTTTATAAAAGCATTATATCACGACACAAAAATGTTTCAGGTCATTGTTGTTCTTTGGGTGATATATTAAAACAAATGGTGAAAATGATTTATTTTTCAAAATAATAAACGAATTCATGGTTATTTAGAATGTTATAAAGAGGTGGTTGGAGAAAGTTGAATAATATGATTATGGGTGTGTCTATATTACTTAATGAGAATTAGATTGAACTGTAAAGTTTATTATTCAGGTCGCATGGAGGTGAGATGTTGAATTATAAAATCATGATCAAATGACACTTTTTATCTGCTGGAGAAGATACATATTAGGAACACATTTATTAGATGTGTAGAAAGTGGTTTGGGACATCAGGTCAGATTTTAGTTTTTTGGAGAAATTAATTTTTATACTACTGAATTTGTTAAAAGTGCTAAATTGTTTAAGTTAAAAATTGAATTAAGTAACTTGATATACGAATGTGTTTTGGGGTTATGAAAAACAAATATGCATTGTGTGGGTGATTAATTTTTAATAAGATAATTGTAATATAATTTTAGAGCATAAGTTATAAATAAACATTATAATTAATTAAATTTAAAAGTGAAATATTTACGGTGTCTACATAATGCTGTTTATTAAATTCTGTGGTTTAGAAGTACTTTATGTTTAAGAAGCCATATAATATGCAGCTTTTCACTAGGCGCAGAGGGCAGATTTGATAGAATGTTTTAGAGATCCTTATTTTTTGTTTTATCTTGTTTTTTGTTTTTTGTTTTTGTTTTTGTTTTTTTATTCAGAATATTACATTTTACCTTGGATTTTATTGCTTTCTTTTAAACGCCAAAAATACGCAGAAAAATGATGTTTGATTTCGGTACGCGTTATTCTTGAAATTAAATGCATATACCATCTCTGTTTAAAAGAGTTCATAGTAGAAGCAATGTGCACTTTTTTAATAGTTGGGATTCCATTAGATGATATAGTACATTGGTAAACAACAGAATTTGTTAGACATCTATTTCCTCGAGGGCAATTATTTGGATTTTGACAATTACATAATATATATATATATATATATATATATATATATATATATATATATATATATATCATAGCATAATTATATATATAATTAGACTATATATATATTATTACATAATTATATATATATATATATATATATGAATGAAAATAAAATATTTGGAAAATGAAAAGAATTATTATAATAGGTTAGACACGTTGATAACAATGATTATCTTAATTTTAGTATATTTTTATTAAAAATCTTGTTTGATGAATTATTGTTATCTCAATCAAAGCGAGAAAGTTTTAACCTAATTTACTGCTGACCATTTGGTTGAAAATTGGTGTGTAACAAATAATTTCTCTATTTCTATTTTTTCTTCGGGGGATAGATATCCTCTTTTATATATTTAATATTAGGGCATTTATATCCAGTATTTTTAAAGCATTATTATAAAAATATAGTGTTTATTAAATACATTTTCATTTGTGAAATTTCTACTAATTCTATATTCTATGAATGTAGGTGCATGCTTTATAATGGATGGAGGAGGGTTAGATTTTGGGTGGATATATAAAGGATTAGTATTTGCTTATTTATTTGGTTGGAATATAATATTTACTAAATTATTATCTCTACTCATATTATTATAGGCTATAAGATTATATATAGTAAATAATTCAACAGAATTGGAAAACCTGGCGGAGTCCAGTGATCCTCTTATAATATCAAAGTTTTCATTATCATTATTTTTATCCACTGCCCTGTATTGTGACTGATAATTGATTTTATTGCATTTATATTGGTGTTATGATAAATCTGTGTAAACAATGGGAAATTCCTGTGACCACATCACTATGATCTAAATGTTCTGTCTATCCCACTCCATATGAACACTCTAATAAGTAAACATATTGTTTTCTATTTTTAAATGTAAATCATTTTCAACAAAGTTATTGAACATTTCCTGATGATGAGATAAAAGCTTTAAATCTTGAAACATAAGAAATCTCATTGTCGCAATGTAAATTGAATTAATTTTAAATAAAAGAAAAAAACAAATTTAATTATATTATGCTTTACAACCTATTAGGCACTGTTTAAAATAGTAAATGCCGGCGAACTGTGGATTCGAAATCTGTTGATTCATCTGGATATAAATATATATAATAATAATGAACTTAATCACAGTAGGTTACCCTGAAGAACCGTTGTGTGAAACCGCGGTGGCTCGCTTCTAGATTTCTTGTATTGTCTATATATATATATATATATATATATATATATATATATATATATATATATATATATATATATATGCGCTTTCACACCCTGATTGAGCACTCTGGAAGAATGATAGAATTTTTAAAAACTGTAGCTACTCTAGCATCTGTGCATCGTTCATTCAGTAATGAATTAGAACACTCTTAGCCACTGGCGTATGTTTACATGGTATATTACACGCTAAAAGTCTGCCTTCTTCTATCGAGCAAGGATAGCTCAGATGTAGAATCGCCGAATTCGGTTGGGTTTCAATCCTGGTTAAAAGCAATCGGATCTCTAACCGTACTGATGAGCAGTGATACAGCGAAACAGATCTGTCTGCGGATGAGAATATATATATATATATATATATATATATATATATATATATATGTGTGTGTGTGTGTGTGTGTGTGTGTGTGTGTGTGTGTGTGTGTGTGAATTAACAAATATACATTTGAGAGTAAACACATGAATAATATTATTATTCAGATGTCAATAAATCTAAATCTATCTATCTAACCGTTCCTATCTATTTTTCAAAATCATTTCAAGGCTATAAAGTCATTATCATTTAAGTGTTGACTGAAAAATGAAAGGCTATTAAAAGAACAAGATTCAAGGCGACAAAAGATGACGCTGTGTGTGTGTGTGTGTGTGTGTGTGTGTGTGTGTGTGTGTGTGTGTTTTAAAAAGCACATGTAAGTCAACCACATACACAGAGCCAGACGCATGCATATCCTTTTCATGTATTCATTATAATGTCACATGCAGACAGTGTGTGAAGGACAGACAATCAGTTATTATTTAGTAATACAGATTTATCTTGTACTTTGGTTGATCAAAATATGTAAAATGCGTGTGAATGCGGGGAAAAGTGAAGCTTTCTTTAGATAAATAATAAAGTCAGAAAAACTTCATTTGCAAAAGATGAATTTTTGGTAAAAGTCCATTGGTATGTTAATTTTTTTAAAGACATATTTAATGTGCGATCTCAATTGATATCTTTATAGGTTTACAAAAACATTAAACAATATTCTACAATTTCAAAAAAATCTCATGTTGACTTTCTATATAATGTCAAGTCATAAGAGTTTGACACTGAGCCTAGAGTTCACGCAAACACACACTCACACACAGATAGATAGATAGATAGATAGATAGATAGATAGATAGATAGATAGATAGATAGATAGATAGATATGTGCAAAATTGAGATAGATAGATAGATAGATAGATAGATAGATATGTGCAAAATTGAGATAGATAGATAGATAGATAGATAGATAGATAGATAGATAGATAGATAGATAGATAGATAGAATCGAAAAAATAAGCAACGAAAATTAGATGAGCTGCTGATTAGCAGTTCATTAAATTTTAGACGATACCCTAGTTCCAAATAACATAACCGTTTCCCTTGTCTCGCCAAACATTTCCCATCTATTTTAGACTGTTCATATCTATCTAAAGCCTTACCTATTTATATTTCAAAAACATTTCAAAGCAATACAGTCACTAGGATGCAATTAATTACTGAAAGAGAAATTAACTGAGAAAAAAAATTGAGAGGAATTGTCATTAATCTATCTATCTATCTATTTATCTATCTATCTATCTATCTATCTATCTATCTATCTATCTATCTATCTATCGAAACGTTCCTATGTAATTTTTACAATCATTTCAAGGCTATAAAGTCATTATTCTTTAAGTGTTGACTGAAAAATGAAAGGCTATTCAAATAACAAGATTCAAGGCCACAAAAGATAACGATTCACCTTAAATTTTCATTTTTTTTTATCTATCTATCAACAAATGTAAATACGAAATCTATTTAAAAATAAAACAATCTTATAAATAATTTTCGTCCATCTTTAACTAAACTACTTTAGATGAAAATCTTCTGCTATAATTTAATCAGTGTGTACGTATGTATGTATGTATGTATGTATGTATGTATGTATGCGTGCATGTGTGTACGTGTAAATTTATATATATATATATATATATATATATATATATATAAGTATGAATATTTATGTAAATTATATGAGTATTTATGTGTATTATCTATGTATTTATGAATATATATATATATATATATTAATTGCATATATACATACACCTAAGCATATATATATATGTGTGTGTATATAAATATATAGATAAATGTTATGTATATATATGTATAATATATATATATATATATATATATATATATATATACATAAGTATAAATATTTATGTATATTATACATGTATTAATGTGTATTATCTATGTATTTATGTATATAAACATATTTATGCATATATATATATATATATATATATATATATATATATATGCATATTTTCCATTTGTAAACGAGTAGGTATATACATGAATTTATATATATATATATATATATAAGTTATAAGTCAAATATGGATCAGAATCCGACTGGATGCATGGATGAAAAACAAATATAAAATGTTTAACAATGTAACATGTTTCAGTTTTATCCCAAAAAAAAACAAAAAAAAGTGACATTGATAAACGTTTTCTATTTGTTCTTTATTTTATATATATATATATATATATATATATGTGTGTGTGTGTGTGTGTGTGTGTGTGTGTGTGTGTGTGTGTGTGTGTGTGTGTGTGTGTGAATCTATGGATACATAGATGATTTCTAGTAAAAAGAAAATTAAAAATAATGATGAATGAAAAGGGAAAAGAAAACTTTTTTTATCTGAATTTTGAATGTGACTTCTTTTTTATTTTTATTTTTTAAACACATTTATGAATTGGCGCAGCAGATTTCAAATTTATTAGTTTTCAATCAGGCTGTTTTTTTCGCCTTTATCCGTTACTTGTCTTTCTCTTGCAGATAATGTAATTGTAGCAATGAGGATCTATAAAGCATAAATCTGAGAAACCACTTAAGACCAACGAACGATTGTTAACAACAAACATGAACACAAGACGTTTTAAAGGAAAAGACGGATTCTGAATGATTATTTTTTTATCAGGTTGTTTTTTTTTTTTTTTTTTTTTTTTTTTTTTTGATGTAACGGTCTACGTGCGTAAAATATTTATCTGGGAAGTCTGTCAAGAAAAAGTTATTAACATTTCTTGTATATTAAATCTCTGACTGCTTAGTGTTATTTTCCTTATCTCTCTAACCTCTCCTGTGCGCCTTAGATTTGTCGGCGAAAGTGTGTATGCTAACCTAGAACTGTGTCTGTAGATAATGTGAATATATATATATATATATATATATATATATATATATATATATATATATGTGTGTGTGTGTGTGTGTGTGTGTGTGTGTGAGGATATTCACAGTTTCTCCCCTTTCTCTCTCGTTCCCTGTTTGTTTTTTTTTTGTTTCTTTCGTTCTCTGACCTAATTCTGTTTAGTTTCTGTCTAAAAAAAACAAACTTTAGTATAAGAGAAAGACATCGTAGAACTATCTATTTTTATTTTACCTGTTTTGTTAAAATTTTTGTTGTTGTTTTGTGTGTGTGTGTGTGTGTGTGTGTACGTGAAAAAAGCACAAAGGGTGACATACCTATATGTATACATACTTACATTATACATATAAATACATATAGTTACCTCCCCACAAAAAAATAACAAAAACATCATTAAACATTTTTCTACTATATAGAGACTTCCAAAACCTTTCTAAAAATAGCTTACTTACTATGATGAAAAAGGTCCCAAACTTGATAAAAACAAAGTTTTATCGCCAAAATGTTAGATATTATTATTTTTAATTCTTGCAATATTTAAAAAAATTGTCAGATTTAAATTTTCAGGAAATGAATTAAACTATTTTTAAAAATTTACTTTTTTACAAAATCCTGGTAATTTTTTTTTACAACTGTTATCCACACTTGACGAAATTCCATGGAATAAAAATTTCAGCTTTTTTATGAATAAGACGTACTGTTGACATAAGAAAAATAATTATATATATATTTTAAAAAGAGCATTTTTTTATTTTTATTTTTATTTTTTTGCTTCTAGTAAGATTCAACATCAAATTCATTACTCTCAAATGCATATATTAAAGTCGTCTTTAAAAAAACAAAAAGAAAGAAACGCCATTGCATCGGAATGCTAGACGAAACGAAGAGAGACCAAAGGTTTTCTATTCCCCCCACCACCCCTGTAGTAGTAGTAGTCGTAGTAATTGTTTTCCCCCTCCACTTCCCCTCTCATCCCACCTTCCTCCTTCTTACTCTTTTACGTTCCCACCCACTAACGGTACATTTGAATCAGGCCGGGAGACTACTGCAATTGGTCAATTTGAATCACAACCGGCGCCTACTATTGGTCCGTTCAAATAGCTACTAAGTACTATGGTTGGTTGGTTTGAATGCAGGTGCCTGGTGCCCGCTATTGGTCCTTCTTTTCTGTCGGTTTTGGGGAGGAGGTACTGTTGTATATCTCATCGGCTATTCAACCTGTGCCAGAATGACCCGGACGGGAATATATTTTTTGAATGGTAATTGGTCCGTGCCGATAGCCGAACCTCGCAGTGTCTGGAGTCAGAGTGACATTTTCATGAAGCTTACAAAGCCTCGGCGGCCCAGATAATTTTTAACAGATGCCGAGACAGAGCGTTGGCTCCGTCAGTAGTAACGGTCGAATTATGACACAATGTGCAACGAACATTTGTCTGCATTTACCACTGTTGTATATATATATATATATATATATATATATATATTCAATTATATTACTTAACTAATTTTTGTGTACTCGAGAATTAAAAAATGCATTATTTCGATATTTCTTTCACGCGCACGCACACACACACACACACACATATACATATATATATTTATATTTTACTACTATTCACCCAATACAAGGCCCAAAGACCAAACAAGGTAGGCAGTTACTGTGTCGAGTTGTATTGATTTAAGAAAGGGCAAAATATCAGGAAAGATAGACAGTTAATTCTAGCCATGAAGAGGTCAAGATTTAATTAGCATATGAAATTTCAGTGAGACTTTAGGAGTAAAAAGTCGATGTAGACTTTTATATATATATATATATATATATATATATATATATATAATGTTAAAAGAGTGGAAGAATTTTTTTTCGTGTTACACATTTCGCCCTTTTGGACTTCATCGGACGAAAATGATGTTCAAGCTAATGCAACTACGACGCATGCGCACGTAGGAGAAGAGAGGCTGAAATTCGAAATATTTGAATTTTTTTCTTTTCATTTTACGTAATATTAAAAAAATTTAAATTTATGAATTATTTTTTATCTTAATCTGTGTAAAACAAAAAATGTTCATTTTAAAAGTTTTAATTTTTAACGTCTCCTACACATTGTGCACATGCGTAGTCACATCATCGTAAATCTGACTTTAGTCCGATGAAGTCATAATGGACGAAACGCGTCAGATAAAAAAATGTTCTAATAAGAGAGTTGTCGGGACCAGATAAAAGTTCTCTTATATCCGGTTTTGGTCTATTTTATATACATTACAACAGGCACTAATTAGGAACCAAAGAAAATCTATCTAATATCAGGGTTTCTCTTATATACGGGTTTGATATGTTTTATATACATTACCACAGGCTCTAATTTGGGACCAGAGAAAATAGCTCTTATATCAGGGTTCCTCTTATATCCGGGTTATACTGCAATAGTTTTTCATAAAACTGTTTTAATTATATATATAAGTTAAATTTTTATTTATATTTTGGCTACATCCTACCACATAGGTACAATTCTATTATTAGGAACATCTCTCTCCTCTCCTCTCACTTTCTCTCTCTATCTCTATCTTTCTATATATATGTATATACGTGTGTGTGTGTATGTGTCTGTGTTTGTGTGTGTGCTCACATCTGTACAATTCTATCAATAATATTATTTTTGGTTGATGAAGTCCAAGAAATGTGTTACAAAGATTTTTTCAATTTTGTTATTCATTATTCACTTTATATATATACATATATATATATATATATATATATATATATATATATATATATATATATTGTCATCCGCAGACTGATCTGTTTCGCTGTATCACAGCTCATCAGTACATATATATATATATATATATATAATGCTGCCAAAATACACAATATATATATATATATATATATATATATATATATATATATATACATGGCCGTATCTGACTACCGGGCACACCGGGCACACCGGGCACACCGGGCACGGGTTCGGGCCAATCCATGCCGTCATAGTGAAAATTCAGGCAAGAAAAAATGTCTTCGTCAGAAATCAAACTAAAGAATTCACAAAGAAAGAAAGAAAGAAAGAAAGAAAGAAAGAAAGAAAGAAAGAAAAACGAAGAAAACATCCGAATGAACGCAGTAAAAATCTGTTTATTTATTAATTTTGGGAGAAAAGACTGGTTATACTCAGAAAGTTTGAACCCGATTTCCTGCTTTTGTTCACGTTCTGTGCCTAATTTCCATTGGAATAGGTGAAACAATCCGCAAAAATCATAGTTTCTGGAAACAGATGACACTGATGACGTCATCACATTGTCAACTAATAAATCCGGGCAATTTTCTCTGTGCCCGGTGTTTTTTTAGCATCAGCTTCGACCCAATATATATATATATATATATATATATATATATAAGCACAGATAGATAGATAGATAGATAGATAGATAGATAGATAGATAGATTTTCTAGTGCATCTATGAAGAGAATTATGAGTTATGAGAAAGAAAATATTTATAAAAGGAATTGATAGAAGACTACATTAGATATGAAAGTTAAAACAGGGTGAAGTCTAAACGGGAGCGTTAAGCCAAACAGAAAATCTTATATTTGGAAATGGAAATAAAATTAAGATAAGCAATGGAATATATATATATATATATATATATATATATATATATATATAAAACAGTCTTTTTCATGTTTACTTTCATTCCTATCTCCGCTCTTTCTTTCTTTCTTTCTTTCTTTTTTTCTTTCTTTCTTTCTTTCTTATCTATTTAGTTCTCCTATTTTTATCAGCTGTTATTACCTGTTTTCTAAAACTCAGACGCAATAATTGTACAAGAAATTTTAAGTGCGGAAATTCAGTCACGCGCATGCGCACTTTTACACGGATGCATATTTTATTTCGAAAAATATCTAAATTTAACAATGAAGTTTTATGATTTGCATGAAAATAACCGGTAGTTATCATTTCCCACTATATGTATATGTATATGTATAAATATGACACTGATCAGTTAAATGCCAATTTTTTATATTAACTCTTGATACTCTATAATTGATCGCTTCATTGCAAAATTTGCTTGCCTTAAATGCCTTTCTACCAGTAAACCACTGAAAAGTCAACAATTTTAGCTTGAAAAATTTTCCAACTTAAAATTACTTAAACCCCAGGAAAGAAAAACTACACCCAGTGAGCACTTATGTAGACATTTGTTTTTGCAGAATCACTTTCTAATAATATCTAACACTGCTACTATATTTCTAAAAAAAAAATACACTTTATACCAAAATGGAACAAATACAATTCAATTACTCGCTAAGGAATATACCAACACTAGTTCAGTCAGTTAAATGCCATACGTGATACACGCTTGGGCGATCATGTCTCGAAAGAGACATGACTGACTGGGCAGAAGATTATCTCGTATTAGGTTGCCATTGCTCTCTGCGGTAGACTGGTTGCCAGCTAAGGCTATAGAACCCAATCTGTTCTATTATTTAACCCATAACTAAGGTATTTGCGCGTAAGTGAATGCAAGAAATCCAACTGGAATTCGAACTCGGCTTTCCGATTTCTCGTTCCGAGCCAATATCCGCTGCGCTACAACGCACATCCAGGTCAGTTAAGTGCCATACATGATGCATGCTTATGCGATCATATCTCTTTCGAGACATGACTGACTAGGCAGAAGATTATAACGCAGTAGATTGCCATTGCTTTCTGCGGTAGACTGGTTGCCAACCAAGGCTATAGAACCCAATCTGTCCTATTATTTAACCATAACTGGAGGGAAGAGACAGATTAATACCTTTCCCAAGGGTATTTGTGCGTAAGTGAATGCAAGGAATTCATCTGAAATTCGATACCAACACCATGTTACAAAAAAAAAAAGAACATTTTATAAAACGCATAAGATGAAATGTTTACTTCTTTAATAATACCAACAATGGCAACTGCAATAATTTTGGATTTACGTCAACGAAATGCCCAAAACATCGATTTTATTGCATTCGAAAATGACTCAATAAACATATGAAAAACTGCCAACAGATTCCAAAAACGAGACAAAGACTTAAAAACAATCAGTTAAGTGCCACACGTGATACACACTTGGACGATCATGTCTCTTTCGAGGCATAACTGACCGAGCAGAAGATTTTTTCCATATTATTTTACCTTTCTACAGTAGACTGGTTGCCAGCCAAGGCTATAGAACCTAATCTGTCTTATTATTTGACTCATAGCTAGAGCGGGAAGAGATGTATTATATTATTAAGTAGTAATTAGTGGGGGATCAGTTTATTACTTCATAGCAATACAAAACTGGTCCTCCACTTTATGCACAGTAGAAGCCTTAATCATTATTCCAATGATTATATTCAGTCAATCAGTTAAGTACCATACGTGATACACACTTGGACGATCATGTCTCTTTCGATGCATAACTGACCGAGCAGAAGATTTTTCCATATTAGGTTACCATTCCTTTCTGCAGTAGACTGGTTGCCAACCAAGACTGTAAACCGCAATCTATCCTGCTATTTAACCCATAGCTGGAGTAAGAATAAATGGATTAATACCTTCCCAAAGTTATTTGCGCGTAAGGGATGCATCAAATTCAACTTTAATTTGAACTCGGCTCTTCGGTTTCTTGTTCCGAAACAATATCCAATGAACACAAAAAAAAAAAAATGGGCAATTAAAAAAATATACATATAAGCCGACAAATTTCGAGCCATCTACAGAATAGAAACTAAAGACCAGAAAAAAAAGAACTAGTTGAAAAGTTCACCAAGTTCTACAAAGTCAACAAGAAAAGAAAATGGAAAACAAAATAAACAAAGAAACAAGAAACATGGTCGCCAAACGAAAACCAAGCAACAGAATCAAACAATTACCGAAAACAGAATTATCCATCAAACTAAAACTTCACAAAGATAACTTCTTAAGCCACACAATATGTCGACTAATAAATGACGCAAAAACGAACATCTGAACATTAAGCAAACAGTAGAAAAAATAAGCAGAAAATTAAGGCGCACGCTAAACTTAAACTAATGGAAAAACACAAAAGAAACAATTGGTTTGACATCACCAACAAAGAAAATTGCCCATTTATGCAAGTAGAGATAAAATACTTCTATCCATCGATCAATGAAGACACACTGAGCAATGCCATAGATCTGCCAAAACAACACATAAACATCCCCAGACGAAGATTAAACGTTATCAAACACCGCAGAAAGTTTATGCTACAACAACAAAATATGAACGATAAAGCGAAACACTAATAAAAGCAACAATGTTAATAACGATAACAATTTTGATGTGACAGTGGGCAGTTACGATGGTGCAATTTGTGAACTCATAGTCATATATAATCAACAAATTAGTAAATATCATAGATATTACATCTGATTTAAAAATAGTAAATTTCCTACACATAATATTCTATAAACGCAAATTCTACTGCACCAGCTTCTTTTCTCGCACTTCCCGCCTGTGAAATTCACTTCCGATTACTTGCTTTCCCGATAGCTACAATCGCCAAGAATTTAAATGTAAAGTCAATAGTCATCTCCTATCTCACTAACTTGCATCCCCTCTCTCATGCTCTTTTCTTCGTCTACCCCGTTCTCATCAGTATTCTCATCCTTTTCATGCCCTCTTCCTGACACCCCCTGTAACCTGTCACACTTTCTCATAACATTCCTCCTATGTAATCCCCTGCACAACAGTGGCAGTAAAATGCCTTGCTTGGGGCAACACGATTATAAAAAAAATTTAAACAATAACGCATACAATCTATACAGAAAAGCAAGTAACAATCTTGTATGCATTAACAAAAACTCTAACCCCAACGTACTTTAACATATCTAATTCCTTGCATTCACTTACGCACAAACACCCTTGGGAATGATGTTAGTCCGTCTCTTCCCTCTATTTATTGGTTAAATAATAGGACAGATTGGGTTCTGTAGCCTTGGTTGGCAACCAGTCTATCGCAGAAAGCAATGGCAATCTACTGCGGGATAATCTTCTGCCCAGTCAGTCATGTCTCTTTCGAGACATGATCGCCCAAGCGTGTATCACGCATGGCAATCAACTGACTGATACTCATAAGTAAAAGAATATCAAAGAATTCTAGCAAGATAAGAATATTCAACGAAAACAAAAAATATACGCATATATACTAAAATATATATATTAAGATATAGCGGTTATTAGAACAAACTAGAATACACAAATGAAAGCAAACCAAACAAAAAACAACAGAAAAGGAACATAAGCTAGTTCAAGCCACCCTATAGTCATACAATAAAAACAAAAATAGGAAAATATTCTTCAAAATAATTGAGAAACATTTTCCCAAACCCAGCAAATTATCAAAAATCATCAACAACGGTACAATCAAACTAATGAATACGGAGAAAATAATAACCAAACAACAAAACCAATAGTTACAACATAAGCTAACAAAACAACACAAATAAATGTTATTGTCGAAATAAAATCAATTGTCCACTTAGCATCATCAAGAATATCTTGTCTAACCAAAGATATCACCAGCAAAATTAAATGGGAAATCATAAAAAGAGCTGCCCCACAAAATAGCAATGGCAGAAATTGCAAACTGTGTTTGTAGGAAAAGTTAGCAATAAACACCTTTAGAAACCAAAGCGAACTGCTAAACAAGAAAAATAAATTAATGGCGAGTCGCAGACACTTAAACACTTATTTCGCCACTTAAATACTACTAATAATAAGCAAAACAAATAAATACAATATAAACGCAATTCTATTGGAAACATAATTTACCACACCTAACATATTACCCTCAACAATACTAGACGAAAATTAATTGGAACTTAAATTGAAAATAAAAATAACCACAATATGAATTACAATCAAATACGCAAATACTCCAAACGCGCTCACAGAAAACATACGTAAAACTGAGACATACACCTACCACAATATAAAAACCAACATACAATTATACTCATTACAACACAAAAATACACATGCACAAATACAAAGGAACTGGTACACACACACACACACACACACACACATATATATATATATATATATATATATATATATTTACGCTCTCACACCCTGATTGAGCACTCTGGAAGAATAGCAGACTTTGATAAACAGTAGCTACTCTGGCGTGTACGCACCACTCATTCAGTAAAATGAATTAGAGCACTCTAGCTCTTGGGCGCGTATAATGATATGTGCTAAAAAGTCTGCCTTCTCCCACCGAACGCTCATAGCCCAGAGGTAGAGTCGCCGACTGACGCCAATTCAGTTGGGTTTCAATCCTGGGTTAAAAAGCAATCGGAGTCTAACCGTCCTGATGAGCTGTGATACAGCAAAACAGATCTGCCTGCGGATGACAATATATATATATATATATATATATATATATATATATATATATATAATAACAAAAGAAAAAAAAATTGAAAAAAATGAAAAACCACAAAGTCACACACAAAGAAGGCTTAAAAATGCAACCAATCTATCATTAAAAACATACACCATTAAAACATACACCATTAAAACATACACCATTAAAACATACACCAATTTGCATTCAAAACACATACACAGTTAGCAGCCACAACCATTTGCGTATGTGTGCACACATTCAGACGCAAACACAGACGTGTTCAAGCGGGCATGTGTGCGTTCACATAAAAATATTCGTATGCATTCACACATACAAACATTCAACCGTCATACTTAAAGTCATGCAATCAACACACCACAACATAATAAATCACCAAAAATCCAACACATCTTAAAAATCAGTAAAAAAAAAAAACAGAAAATGAAGGAAAAAAGTAGAGAAAGAAAAGAAAACGATAATCAAATATCATGACATTCCTCAAGCGAAAAGAATTAGACAATGACTTAATCACAAAAGTAAAAAACAACATCAGTTATATAACAGTATATAAACATACAAATATTGAAAAATATCAGCAGAAAATCCGGATTAGCCCTGATAAGTGAGCGTACTGTTATATGTTTAAGAAACTTCGAAGTCGGCACACCGGAAGTGACGCCGATGAGTTAAGTGACAATTTTTTCTATATTAATTCTATAGATGTATACATATATTTATAGACACGCAAGAAAAAAAAAGAGATAGATAAAGAAAGAAAAAGGAAATCGATAGATAGATAGTTAAAGAAATAATCCCAGATATATGTTCCCTGTTTAGGATGTGGTTTCCGGTTTTCTCTTTTCCAATCTTTTCACTTTCTATTTTGCTTATTTTTTTTTTCAATTGGAGTAGATAGACTGAACTATCGCCCGGTTCACAACCCACCTTTTTTTTTTTTTCAACCTTTTCACCCGATGAGAAGCACGTGAAACAACTTCGAAACGCGAAAATGTTTGTGTAGTGATACTATGAATTTATAAACCATTGTAACAACTATTACAATATAACACTCTACGTTGTATCGTGAACTCTTTATAAAAGTAAATGCATGAACAGCAGGTAAATTAACCTACGAGTTCCCCAACTTTGTTACAATATATATATATATATATATATAGATTTTTTTAATTTTCTTTTTATCGACGTGTCAATATATCCTTTAAATTTTAAAGGCATGTTTAGAAAACCTCTGAAAATGCTACAATATTGGATACAAGTAAGAAGGATTCATATGATGGAATGGGCCTGACATTAAGAAGGTAAAAACAGAAACAATCATATTTCAGAGCATGAAGGAATAAACATAATTATATATATATATATATTATAAATCGTGAAAATAATTTATTTTAAAAATGGTGAATCATTTTCAGCATTTATTTTAACATATCCATGAAGAAAATCATTATGGTTCTGAAGCATGAAAATTTTGTGTCGTGAAATTATGCTTTATCAACCATTGTAAAAAATTACAATGTTAAGATCTACTTTGTATTGAGCACTCTTTAGAAAAGTAAATGTTTGAACAGTGGGTTTTAATCTACTTCTTCTTCTCTTAGCTATTGGGCGTGTGTATAATGATAATGTACACGCTAAAGAGTCTGCCTTCTTCTACCGAGCGCCCATAGCTCAGAGATTGAATCGCCAACTGACGCCAATTTGGTCGGGTTTCAATTCTGGGTAAAAAGCAATCGGATGTCTAAACGTACTGATGAGCTGTGATACAGCGAAACAGATCTGTCTGCGGATATATATATGTATGTATATATGTATATGTATAGATAGATAGATAGATAGATAGATAGATAGATAGATAAACAGATAGATAGATATACACGCATATATGGAAATTCGAACAGATATACATACAAATCCACATACACATAGAAATATGAACATGTATATAAAAGCGCATATACAAACATATATATGCATACATGCATATATGTTTACAGTGAACAATAAATTTTTATTTATTTATTTATTTATTTTTTGTTTAAATGATTAGCTTTGTCCTTAAACCTGATGATTATTAATTTCTCATTGCGATAAAGATAGCAAGGTGCACGGAGGGAATTATAAGTTCGAGCCTTAGTAAGCATTTTGCATTTAACAATAGAGTTTGTTTTTTCTTTTAAACACCAAAAGTACTTGGATAACGAAGTACTAGATAACGAAGAACTATTATTGAAAGACAGTGCATGCTGATACCAGCGAGTTTTGAATGGGTTTTCAGTAGTCCCGATATATAACTTTATAATATTAAGATTTTCAATTGTAGAGACCGTGCACAGAGAAACTAAAGAAATAACTAAGCAGATTATGTAGAGGATAAGCTTAAGAATTCCTACAAATTGTATATTTTATTTAGATATTGAAAGAACAATCTTTTAATGTCGTAAAAAATATACAGTTTTGTAGCAGTTTGTAGTTTACACATGTTCTAAAGTAAAAATAATAATAATATATATATATATATATATATATATATATATATATATATATATATATATACTTACGGTCATATCACGTTGAATACACCGGTTCTCACTCGATCACCGAAGTTAAGCAACGTTGAGCCTAGTCAGTACTTAGGTGAGTGACCACTTGGGAATATCAGGTGCTGTAAGCGTTATTGACGGATATGCGTTGTGGTGCAGTGGATGTCAGCTCGGAAGGGGAAATCAGTGAGCAGAGTTCCAATTCCAGTCGAACACTTTGCATTCACTTACGCACTGGTACCCTTGGGAAAGGTATTAATCCGTCCCTTGCCTCCAGTTATGGGTTAAAAAACTGAGGTCTGTTGCTCATGCGATTTGTGTGGCAGACGTCTGCACCGATTGTTTGTTATCAGCAGTTCCAAAAAGTGTGGATGGTGCTACAAAAGCCTTCACCACTTTAAACAATTCTTTGTGTGGTTGTCTAACTGTGTTAGACGCTCATACGTCGTATTCGACGGGAGTGTCCAAATATATATATATAAGAAAAATCAAGGCAGACACGTTAGTTCATGGTAAATCTGATATATAGGCCTATTTCAGGCAAACCATCATCAGCTTCCGTCTTTACTGTATAAAAGTTTTTACACGAATCATAAAGCATAATATCACGACACAAAATTTTCATGTTTCAGAACCATAATGATTTTCTTCATGGATATGTTAAAATAAATGCTGAAAATGATTCACCATTTTTAAAATAAATTATTTTCACGAATATATATATATATATATATATATATATATATATATATATATATATATATATATATATTATATATATATATATATATATATATATATATATATACACTTATACTATCCTCTACTTTATAAGGCCCAGGTAAAGCCGAAAATGGAGTACTGCTGCCATATTTGTGCTGGAGTTACCCAGTCTTCACATTCTAGTCTCGATAGAGTTAAAAAACGTCTCCGAGCCCTTGTTTAAGAATAATTATTTTGCACCCTCTAACCTCTTTCTTACAGACAGAATGTGGTGGATCTCTCACTGCTCTATCGCTTCTTCCATGGAGAGTACTCGGACAAACTACATTCCTTGGTTGCGCCATACCTACACGGCTAGGACCCACCATACTACTTACATGGTAGAAAACCACGCACATTCCCTCCGTATTCCGTCAACAAGAAATAAGTTCCACTCAAACAGTTTCTTCCCGCGAACCACCACCCTGTGAAACCGACTCCCAAAAGGATCTTTCCCCAATCACTAGTATCTTAATCTGTCTAATTAACCGTTATCTACCCTAACTATTCATATAAACTACCCCTTAACGTAACGCTCTTCTTTGAGTGATACCCGGGCCTTTACAAAAAAAAAAAAAAAAAAAATTAGAAAAAGTCATTTTCTCAGAAGTGCAAATACGATACGGGTAAAAGGTCGCTAAGTGTCTAGCTCGTTAACCATCATTCTACTGCAGGCGCCTTCTATTGTCTGTCTCGCTATGAGTAATTGCGTTGATACGTTTGGAACTATGTCTGCTCGCGATTGCATGAATGAGTTCCGACTGCTATGTATCACTGTGTGATTGACTGGCGGATCAATTGACAATCGATTATTTTTTTGTCTGATTTCACAACAGCTGAAGTCGACAACGACACGAAACCCAGCCTTCACAAAATTTTGAACATTGAGAATTCAGGAAAAAGATACAAAATTATGCAATATAACCAAAAAGGCACATAATTATGCAAACCAGAATGAGACTCGATAGACATAGATACACACACACACACATACATGCATATTCATCTATCTCTGTGTATGTGTATGTGTGTGTGTGTGTGTGTGTGTGTACGTAGGTGATTATACGAGGGTGCATAAAAAATGGCGGCCCGAACTACTTCCAAATGACAGATACATATATAGATATATGAAATATTCATGCATATGTGTGTGTGTGTGTGTGTGTGTGTGTGTGTGTGTGTGTGTTAATGTATACTTGGGTACCAACCTTTCTTTCAAATACTTTTTATTAAATACTAGGAAGATTTAATTAATTTTTTATTACGTTTTTTCCAGCGTCATAATATTTTTTTCGTTTTGTTGGCGATAAGGGATATAAAAAATTGTATATAATTTTTATCGTCCAAAGAGCTTTCGGCCACTTCTATAGCCATTTTTAAAGTTGTTTATGTCTCTGGCGTTCTTATTTTCCTTTTTGGACTGTCACGTAATAATTTATTTTGTTCCATCCAAGCTCTCACATGCTGCACACGATTGGAAATCGCGTGAGTATCTTTCTATTAAAGAAAACAAACTTGATACTCCATATCCACTATTACATAACTTAAGATTGATGGTAAGAGAGAAATGTTGGTTACATAGTGCCTCTCGAATAGCGAGATGATTTTGATATTGGAATTTATATAGAATTCTTATGTTTTCGATCAGAATTTTCCTTTAGAGTTCTTGTAAATTATGGATTAATAATTTTTTTTTTTATGACCCTTTGGTTTAATAAGTGACATCTAAGGCATCGTAATGTGCCCAATAAAGGTAATTGTTTTATGACAAAAAACACTGTCTTGTACTGGGCATTGAAATTCATACATTATATTGGTCATTACTAGTTGAGATTTGATTAGGTTATTTCGATTAGTGACAAGGTTTGCGATCTTCTATTTTCTGTAAGATATTAGAAATTTTACATGTTTTTCATGAATTATGGCAGAAATATGGTGTTTAATAATTCTCTGCAAAGCGAATTCGTCCTGCTTGTAATTATTGTGCATCTGGTTGCAGTAAAGTATATTGATGTTTTGCTGTGTGGCATTTTATTACTGGTGTTGTGTATTTTTTGTATGAATAATTTTATTTATTTATCAATAATATAATTAAAGGAATTTTGGTGTGCTTTATTGAAGAAGTCTGTTACCTCTGCTCTTTTATATTTTTCCAGACATTGACTGTCATAGGTTAGACAAGAGTTCGTAGTGGTGGCTTTCTATAAAGATTAGTTGTAAATTCTTTGGTTTCAAGAAACTCGTAAATTTTAATGCTTCTGAAACGAAGCTACTATCAATTAACCATCATAGACAATCGCACCTACCTCCCATTAGCATGGACCAGGCTTGCCTCCCAGAGAGTAAAACACTACGCCTCCTTTCAGCGGACCTCAAGTGGAATGACTATATCGAATCCATTGCTACAATTGTTTGAACTAATCCAGTCATTCCTATCTAACCGCACATTGAAAGTGGTATTAAACAGACATTCCTCCCAGAACTACCATACGAATGCGGGTGTCCCTCAAGGCTCTATCCTAGGTCCTACGCTCTTTCTGATCTACATGAATGATCTTCCTAATACCATAAGATCCCAAGTAGGTATGTACGCCGATGACACCACAGTTTATTCTCGCCTCGATCAAAAATCTGGTGTGGGCGACAAAGCTAACCTTGCAGCCGAGCTTGGAAAGGACCTCCAATCCGTAGTGGACTGGGGTAAGAAATGGCTCGTAAATTTTAATGCGTCTAAAACGAAGCTACTATCAATTAACCATCATAGACAATCGCATCTACCTCCCATTAGCATGGATCAGGTTTGCCTCCCAGAGAGTAAAACAATACGCCTCCTTGGTCTCACACTTTCAGCGAACCTCAAGTGGAATGACTATATCGAATCCATTGCTAAATCCGCTGTTATGAAAGTCGGTTCTCTGTGCAGGGCCCGGAAGTTTTGTCCGTCTGAATCTATCCTGCAAATATATAAGTTTACCATCCGCCCGTGCATTGAATACTGTTGCCATATCTGGTCGGGTGCCCCTGCTATTCTCCTCGGGCTTCTCGACAAGATACAGCGGAGGGTCTGTAATGTGATCGATACCGACTTAGCAGACCGCCTGCAGTCTCTCTCCCACCGGCGCGATGTGGCTTCCCTGTGTCTCTTCTATAAATACTTTTACGGCTTCTGCTCCGATGAGATCACTGGTGCCCCCTAGGTACGAATTTTCACGAGATACTAGATTAGCAACTAGATCCCACCCTTTTACAGTGAAACCGATAAAATGCAACCGCAACTTCTACTCCAACAGTTTCTTCTCTCGCACTTCCCGACTTTGGAATTCCCTTCCACATGATTGCTTCCCGACGGCTACAATCTCCAGGAGTTTAAATGTAAGGTCAATAGTCACCTCCTAACACACTAACTCGCTCCCATTCTTTCAAACACTCTCCCCATCTACCCTAACCTCATCCTCGGTATTCTTACTCATCTATCACCTTCCTTCTGACATTTCCTATATCTAACCACTCCTTCTCTTTACCTTTCCCTATGTAGCCCCATGCGCAATAGTAGCAGTGGAATGCCTTGCTTGGGGTGAAATGATAAAAAAAAAAATTGGATTTCGTTATTAACCATGAGTCCATATGTAAATTTTATCGTTGAGTTTGTTTTTTGTTTTTTTAATTCATTTCAGATTAATAATTTTGTCCTTATTCTTTATCAAAACAAAAATGTTAACATATCTTGTGTACGTTTCTGGTTTATTAGTTGTTTTAAACACTTTGTTTTCAATATAAGACATATAAAAATTAAAGAAATTAGAAATATCCAGACAGAGAAATAAACACCTGATTAAATACTTAAACCCTGACTAAACTATATAACTCCAACTTTTCTTTTTATTTATTTAATTATTTTTTTATTTATTTATTCATCAACTTATTCCTTAGCGACTTTTACTTTCATTTTCACTGTGTGTAACTATATATATAGAGACATATATATATATGTATGTGGGTGGGTGTGTGTGCACGCATACATGTATATATATATATCTCTGTGTGTGTGTGTGTGTGTGTGTGTGTGTGTGTGTACACGTATTTATTTCGATTTTTTATTATATTTGTTATTTCTTCTTATTTTCGACGTCTTCTTCCTAAATATAAGTAACCTCCACTTTAGCCTACGATAAATAAATCTTGCATAAATATATATTTTCCTTTTTTTAACGCCCACAATTTTAGTTTCCTATTCTATTTTTAGATTTCAATGCAAACCTAATTTAATTATACATTTAATAAATAAAAAGTGTTCAGATTTATAATTCATAACGACCTTAAGCAATGCTACTACAAAAAATAAAAATTCAAATTGAAAAGCGGTCAATTAATAATACGCAACTGATGATTGCGTAATGCATGAAACTCCGTGTCGTGCGTATCAGTCAGTTAAGTGCCATACGTGATACACGCTTGGGCGATCATGTCTCGAAAGAGACATGACTGACTGGGCAGAAGATTATCTCGCAGTAGGTTGCCATTGCTTTCTGCGGTAGACTGGTTGCCGAACAAGACTATAGAACCCAATTTGTCCTATTATTTAACCCATAACTGGAAGGAATAGACGGATTAATACCTTTCCCAAGGGTATTTGCGCGTAAGTGAATGCGATGAATTCAGCTGGAATTCGAACTCGGCCTCCCGATTTCAAGTTCCGAGCCGATATCCAATGCACCACAACGCACATCCTCTATGTATATAATATGCGTATTTATTAATATACACTATATGTGTGTGTGTGTGTATGTGTGTGTGTGTGTGTGTGTGTGTAATTTAAGAATAAATATCAATCATTTATATATAAAAAGAAATCAGTTTTCCTAGCCATTAAGGCTCAAACATAAAATTTCAAAATAGTACCATTACTAGAGAACATGTCGGAAATATCTGGCCAAATGCTAACAGTTGAATGCTAAAAGGAAAAGGAGAAAAAGAGAAAAACTAAGGAGTGAGTGTAAAGAGAAGAGAAAACGAACAAATAATCATGACACCTTACACGTACGTACATCGGCGCTGATGGACGCACACGCATGAATGCATATCTGCACAGACGGGGAGCTTAACCGCACGCACGCGAACAGAAACAATACGGAAAAAAAATTACAATAATGATGAAAATGAAAAATTAAGAAATAGTGAATCCTTTATAAACCCTGAAGAACTGACGGACAGGTCCATCTACGAAACTCTGAAGTCATGATGCTGCATGCAACATCAATCATCATCTCACAAACTTTTACATATATATATATATATATATATATATATATACATGCGGTGTAGATATAGAAGAATCCAAAGGAGTATCCTTAACATCTAGAAGAGCTCCAAATATATATGTATATAAACACATATAGAGCAAATATATGTAAAAATTAAGACCGACACGTTATTCCATGTTTAAGCGGAAGTCTAGGCCTATTTTAGGCGAACCATCTTCAGCTTCCCTCTTTATTGTACAGAAGATTTTACACGAATGAAATTCACAAATAAAGACCCCGAAAAAAACAAAATAAAAATAAAGATCACTCCCTTACAAATGAAAATTTCAGGAAAAAGGCATCATTATATCAGTTAGGCAAATACGCACATACTTACATACATAAACATGTAGACATACATATAATCAAAAAGCACGCATATGAACGGATGTCAACTCAAAGATACTTTACGTAAGTCAGTCAGACTGCTGATACGTCGAATTGGAAAGTTAAAAAATAAAAAATAAAAAGGGGGTTGCGAGAGAGATAGCGTTAAAGAAAAAGGGTGTGTTTATAAGCGTAAACGAAAGGGGAAGAAGAAGAAAGAGAGAAATAAATTTAAATTTGAAAGAAAAGATTATATATATATATATATATATATATAGTCATCCGCAGACAGATCTGTTTCGCTGTATCACAATTCATCAGTATGATAGACATCCGATTGCTTCTAGCCATTATTGAAAACCGACCGAAATTTGTCACTTAGATTATTAAAGTTGCGTTCATTTCAAACAGCCCTATCCCGAAAATATTTGGAACTGAAGGAAGAAGGCCTGAACCCACGGATAGATTAAAAATTAATAGGCTCGGCATGTACACCTAATAGTCTGAGTGATAAATGCAATCTGCGTTTATTAGAAAAAAATTAGGGCGTTAACATATAATCAAAATTTACTTCTTAATCAACGTCATGAGTTGGTAAGCAAGTGTCGTCATAAGAGTAGATCTAAACTACCTTAATATGATAGTAACCTATTCTCTTTCTTTCCGTTTATTCGTTACATTAATTTTTAGCCTAAATTTATTGGTACCGGTTATAACTTAATTTTATACACGTAAGTTTATTCCTACCAGTTACCCTTGACCCTTCGAACAAGCTGCCTTCCCTTCCACTCCTATCTTAGTTAGTGGTGCTATCTCTTTCTTTCTCTCTCTCTCTCTCTCTCTCTCTCTCTCTCTCTCTCTCTCTCTCTCTCTCATCTTCTTTGTCTTTTCTTTGTCTAAACTGACTTTTATTTCCTATTACACGAGAATTTATTCCCCCCGGTTAGGGTTGATAACGTGGGTTCTTAGAATCTGTAGAAATGACTATTTTCTAAATGTAAAACATTGAATTTAAATATGAAATAAATAAATATCCTCTCTGTGAATTCAATTTACATCGAGCTTTCTGCTAGATTAGTTTTAATATTTAACCTAATAATAATAGGATCCATTGGGATTATTTACCAAAACTTATCCTGGATTTACTACTATCTATTTATCTATCTATCTATCTGGTTTCTTCACACTACATAATGGCTTAATGGTTTAGTTGAAATAACATTTTCTTTTCTTGTAAACTTGACACAGTGATTTTAATTGCACTGTTACTTATAAAATCTCAAACACACATACGCGCGCTAACACAGACGTGCGCACATACAACACTCATGCACATAACCAGTAAATGTGCATTTCAGTACGTTTTGTTGAGAATAACAACCTGGTTATAAGTTTTATATATTTTTATCAACATTTTCTTGATAGATTAATTTCCGGGCTAACATGTGTTGTGGACAGTTCCGCCCGTGACAAAGTTTTAATATGAACTGTGAAAAGCTCTTCTAAAATATTAAGATAAGAATTCTCTCTCTTTCTCCCTCTCTCTCTCTCTCTCTCTCTCTCTCGCTCGCTCACTCTCTTTATATATATATATATATAGGGTGCGATAGGTAAATTGTCTCTATTTTATTTTTTTTAATTTCAAGCAAGTGCGTTGTTTCTTGTTGATTTTGTCGACTGCAAAATATAGTAGAGTCAGTTGAAACCCGCCTGTGAGAAAAAGAGAACCATGACACAATTCACTTACACATAAATTTGAAAACGGCATTCAGTACTGCTTGGCATTCGCGCCGGAAGCTACAACACGAACTTTTCAAAGTGTTTCGGTGTCAATCTGAAGAGAATGCGGAGGATTGGGTAAGAGTTAGATTGGTCTAATGATGATTACGAAGGTGTCTGGAGTGATCACTAGTAATAGCGACGTCATGCTTCGATTTATCTTCCCATAGGATCTCAAACTCAGTACGGTGGACTACATCAAGTGCCTTGAGAAGTTTGTGCTGTCATGCGTCAAGAGGGTGGCTGCTGGGAAACCCTGTCTGGAAATAAGACTCTGCACTATGCGACACAAGCAGGATAACTCTATTATGGCTATCAGACAATTTCTGCGACCACTTCACTCCTTACATCTGGTCACCTAACTCCCTAGACCCCATTGATGTGAGCCACAGTTAAGCAAGAGGCCAAAAACTCCTTCTAACATCAAAGATGGCAACGAATGGAAAGATTGAAAAAAAAGGAGACCGTCTAGAAGAGAGGCAGAAGATTCCGAAGTCGTCTGGAGGCCATGATTGATGGCGATTTTATTGAATAAATTTGCTCTTTAGTCGTTCAAGATAAATTTTGCGTAAAGCTGGTAAATATATATTAAAATGAGATGTCAGTGTGATTTTCGTATTTGCGCCATTTATACGACAATTTATCCATTGCACACTGTATGTAAAGAGTGAGATATGTTTCTAAAGACTCTCTCTCTCTCTCTTTATATATATATATATGTGTGTGTGTGTGTGTGTGTGAAAAGTGTATGTATATAATTATAAATATCAATATATATATATATATATGCAATTTGTTATATATATTATATTTATATATTATATATGTGTGGCACTTATTTGAAAGCGCTCAATATCAATGATAGAGCTGACATATTCATATATATAGGTGTGAGTTTGTAACCCTAGATTTCACGCTCTTGCGATCGTCAAACTGATTAATTTTTTTAAAAAATTGCTTATATGTAGGGTTGTGTATATTCCTGTATATATATGTCTGCGACTGTCATGACGACAAATTTTCCCTCACTTCCACAAAAACACACGAGTATACGCAACCCTACATATAACCAATTAAAAAAAAAATCAGTTTATGTGACGATCGCAAGAGCGTGAAACACAGGGTTACAAAATCACACCTATCTATCTATCTATCTATATATATATATATATATATATATATATATATATATATATATGTAGAGAGAGAGAGAGAGAGAATAAAAAGTGTGAGAGGCCGTAAACGTATTGTTTAAAGTGTAGATTTATTGTTGTTGTTATTTTTATTATTGCTTTTTTTTTTTTAATCATATCACCCCGAGCAAGGCGGTAACGCCACTGAAGCGCAAGGGGCTACATAAGAGTGAAAAGATTGGAAAAGAGAAAGCCAGAAACCACATCCTAAACAAAGAACAAGGGATGAGCCTCTTCACCTGTTCAATAGACGTGGGTGGCGTGTGAACTGGGCGATAGTTGTGTGAACTGGGCGATAGTTAAATTATTACTTGCTTTTGGTATGATATATTTTGCTTTTTGTATGATATATTAAGTGTCCATAATGGTATTTGTGACGTTACACCTGTTTCGAGTCTAAAGTAGACTCTCTTCAGGAGAATAAACTTGTGACTTTACTATCGAGATCCGTTTACTTTTCTGATGGCCAAGGTACAATTTGGTGGTCACCACTTGACTTATCTATTTATACCATGGCCATGGCCATCAAAAAAATTAAAAGGATCTCAATATGTAAAGTCACAAGTTTATTCTCTTGAAGAGAGTCAACTTTAGACTCGAAACATGTCTAGTGTCACAAATACGATTATGGACACTTAATGTATCATACAAAAACCAAGTAACATAAACAATAATAATAATAACAACAATAAATCTAGACTTTAAACAAAACGTTCACGGCCTCTCACACTTTAAGTTTAATTATATTATGCTCTACAATATTTGTTGTATTGAGCACTTTTCTAAAAAATAGAAAAGAAAATGTTGGAGAACTCGGAATTGTAAGACTGTTGGTTCTCTTCATCTGGATATATATATATATATATATATATATATATATATTATTTTTAATCGTGTTTAAATGAAAAATTAAATGTCATCCGGACATTACTTGGGGCTATTTATTTAAATGAAAAATATTCAAAAGTTCTACAATATAATTGTATAGAACATTTAATGTGTGCTGGTCTAACCCTATTAGCGCCAAAAGCTAACAATTAAACAATCAATATATATATATGTCATGCACATACAAGCCTGTTTCGCTGTATTACAGCTCATCAGTGTGGCTAGGTATCTACTTGCTAATGGCCGCGATCGAAACTCGACCGATTTGGTGTCAGTCAGAGTATCTGCTCCCTAAGCCACAGAATGAGAGAAGGGAAATTTTAGCGTGTTGTATGTAAGCGGTGTATACATACGCCAGCCATCGAAAGAACTCAATTCATTAATGAAGAGTAATGCGTAAATCACAGAAGTAGTAACTTTTAAAAAATTCTCATCCCCAGAGAGCTCAATCGTAATGAGACCATATATATATATATATATATATATATATATATATATATATATTGTCAGAATACCCGTAAATACATATATATCTACTGATTTTCCAAAGCTTTTTTCAAAACACGAACTTTCAGAACCTACAACTAGAAGATCAAATTACGAGAGGAGGCGGTTAAGAATTGTAAACACTTTCATCCGGGTGTTAAAAATGAGCTGTTTCCATCCGGACATTACTTCGGGCTATTTATTTAGTAACTTTTCTCGTTCTGGATTTGCATTTGAGTTTTGTTTAACGGCATATTCACCTATGTGGGTTATTTAATGCCAAAAAGGTAGAGTTTAAAATTTTTTTTAATGTTCGGTTATAGTAAGAAATTTGATTTAGTCAGATTTTGACGAAAAAAAATTTATTTTTATTTTATTTTAGAAAACAGAAGATGTCTTCTAGTTTTGTATTCAAAAATGTATTGCTGGTAATAATTTTTTCCTTCAAAAGTGTACGATGGCAATTCTTTTTTCTTCAAAAATGTGTAATGGTAATAACTTTCTTTCTTAAAAAAGTATTGTTGGTAATATTTTTCATTCAAATGTGTATATTTCTCTATAAAAGTCTATTTATATATATATATTATACTTCTATAAAAGTGTATTTTTATACTTTCATCGTGTTTTGACCCCAGTTTTATACTTTCATCGTGTTTTGACCCCAGTTGCTACCACTCCAAGTCAGGGTGGACCTGGGAACAACAGCAATTAAGAGGTGGTTCGATGCTTCTCACAACCTCCCAATCAGAGACCTAGCAGCTGGATGCAGTTTACCGTCATACCCAGGACCTCTCGTTCTGGAAGTGAGACTATGGTTCACTTCTCTTCTTGCCACAATATGCAGACATCGCCACCGTTGTAAGGTCTGGTTTAACATATTTAGCATATTAAGAAAGGCCATATTAAGGGTGTTGGAAAAACTTAATAAAAAATTAATTAAATCTTTCTTATCTATCATATTTAACGAAGCATGTTTAAAAAAAAGGGTTGCTATATATAGTATTTACATTATTCGGACTATTTTCCTCATCTTTGTTGCCATTTGTACGACGTTTCGGCCGTTGTACGCTCCGGCCTTCTTCAGGTGCTAGGAATTTCGAACCAAACCTTTTATTACAATCACTGGGGTATATCATTCTCATCCCTTGCGTAGTAATTCCTCTTTTGGAAGTCATGAGTTATATCCCTTTAACCATGTAAATTACTTGTTCACCACGGCTGTAGCCTGGTATTGAACTAATAACTCTTTGGGTCAAGTCGCAGGAACTAACCAACGTCTATGTCCATGTGTTCTTAAGAACAATAGTCCAAATAACGTAAATACTGTAAATACTACCTCATCTCAGAAATATAGACATATATATATATATATATATATATATATATATATATATATATATATGTATGTATGTGTGTGTGTGTGTGTGTGTGTGTGTGTGTGTGTGTGTGTGTGTGTGTGTAAAATATTTTCTACAAATACTTTCTTGGTAATAATTCTGGCAAAGTTTTCTCTATGGAACTGAGGTTTTATAAATTTAAGCGCACTTGTAGATTGGCGGCAAGTTCAAATCATTTGACAGCTGAAATGGCTAATTGTAACCGTAAGTTCTATGCTAACAGTTTCTTTTCTAGCACTTCTAGATCGTGAAAATCTCTTCCAGTGTTTTACTTTCCAGTCAACTTTGATCTTTAAAAATGTAAACGCAATGCCAGTTGCCTTCTTAGTAATGCTGTTGCTTGTTTTGAATTTTTGAATTTCTTTTATTGAAATCGAATATTTTTTCAGTTTTTTCACATCAGGAAAGCAAAACAGTAAAGTTGATACGAATACTTATAAAGATTAAGAGAGAGTATGTTAATTTACGTGTGGCCAATTTAATAATTTTTATTTGTATCTGATTGACTTTTCCACAATTTAAGAGATAAAAATCTACATTTAGTTGTTACTATTTTTAATTTATTAGGTATATCTACATTCTACAGTTTGTTTTTATTTTGTTTGTTTTGTCTGATAAGGTAATAGAACTATTTTGTTCTTACAGCATTTTAAAATAACTTAATACGTTGATATTGTCATTATCGGATATGTGCAGTTGGTTTGAACAGAAATAATTTCTTAATTTTTTAATTGCCAGCCAGTTTTTTAAACATTCATCTGTGATTTTAAATTCCTGTCTGTGCTGTTTGAACTTTGAAATTTTTTTTATGCATTACTGTTTATCGTTTTTAAAACTGTCGAGTGCTAAGAAAACTACATGAAAACGTGACTTTCAAAACATAATTTTACTATCATATTTTTTCCAGAGCATATTTAAAAGTTTGTTCTTTCTTTATTGTGTTTTTACGAAACATTTGATATTGCGACACAATTTCCAGTCAGGACAGCCTTAGCTAAATTGTACCAAATATTCAAAATAACATCTTGTAAACTTTACACAAGAATTCTATGACTAAAAAATTGTTCTGATGTACAATTTCCTATTAAAAATATTCTAGTGTGCAATTTCCCATTAAAATTATTTTGATGTGCAAATTCCCATTCAAATTGTTCTGATGTAAAATTTCCCATTAAAGATTTTTCCCAGTAAAGATTTCAAAACAATAGAAAAATAGAAAAAAATGTAAAATAAAAAACTGAAAGAAAAAAGTCAGAGAAAAAGTAAGAGAAAAATTAAAAGCAAAAAGAGAAACCAATAAGAGAAAAACGTAGGAGAAAGAGTAAAAAAAGAAAAAGTAAGAGGAAAACTGTTAAAAAATGTAAAATAAAATATGTAAAAGACAAAACTAAGAGACAAAACTAAGAGACAAAAGTAAGAGAACAAAGTAATACAAAAATAAGATACAAAGTAAGATAAAAATGTAAAAGAAAAAATAAGACAAAAAAGAAATGTAAAAATGTACAAAAGAAAAATAAAATTATAAAGTTAAAAAATGTAATAGAAAAAGTAAAAGAAAATTAAAAGAAAAAGTAAAATAAAATTGTAAGACAAAAAATTAGAAAAAATTAAGAAAAAATAAATGAAAAAGTAAAAAACAAAACTAAGAGACAAAAGAAAGAGAAAAAACGACAAAAGAAAGAGAAAAAACGACAAAAGAAAAAGAAAAAACGACAAAAGAAAGAGAAAAAACGACAAAAGAAAATAGTGTAAGATAAAAAAGTAAGATAAAAAGCAAAACAAAGTAAGATAAAAAGTTAAAAAACAAAGCTAAAAGACAAAAGTAAGAGAACAATGTAAATAATAAATGTACTACAAGAAAGAAAAGAAGAAAAGTACAAGAAAACAAGAAGAGAAAAAAGAGGAGAAATGTAATCGAAAAAAGACAAAGAAAAATATAAGAGAAAAAGGTAAGACTAAAAATGTAAAAAAGGAAGACAAAAGTAGTATAAAATAGGAAGTAAAAATGTACGCGTGAAAATTAAGACGGAAAATGAAATACAAAAGTAAAAGACAAAAGTAAAAGTAATAGAAAATATGAGAAAATAAGTAAGAATAAATTAAGAGGAAAAAAGAGAAAAATATGAGAAAAAAAACAAATAAAACACAAACAGAAGAGACGAAACTAAGAAAGAAAATGTAAGAAAAACAGAAAGAAAAATGTAAGGGAAAAAAGTAAGGAAAAAACGTAGAGAAAAAAGTACTAGAAAAAGTAAAAGAAAAATTAAAAGAAAAAAGTAGGGAGAAAAATTTTAAAAAATGTAAGAGAAAAAGTCAGATGAAAAAGCAAAAAAACAACGCCAAAAATGTAAGAGGAAAAGAGGAGAAAAAGTAAAAGAACTGAGACGCAAAATTAAGCGAAAAAGTAAAACAAAAAATGAGACTGAAAGTTAGATAAAATGTAAAAGATAAAAGTAAGACAATAAATGAAAAGAAGAATGTAAGAAAAAAATAAGATAAAAATATTAAAAAAATGTAATCGAAAAAAATAAGAAAAAAGTAGAAGACAAAATTAAAAGAAAAACGTAAGAGAGAAAACTGAAAAAAAATAAGACAAAAATTAAAAAAATAAGTGAAAGAAAAAGTAAGATGAAAAACTAAAAGAAAAAGTAATAGAAAAACGTAAGACAAAAAGTGTAAATGAAAAACGTAAGATAATAATTAATAGAAAAATATTAATAGAAAATATTAATAGAAATAAAATATTAATAAAATATTAATAAAATATTAATAGAAAATTAATATAAAATAAAACGTAAGAGAATAATTAATAGAAAAATTGAAAGAAAAAGTCTACGTTAAAACAATTAAGGAGAAAAAAACTTAGAGAAAAAGTACTAGAAAAAATAAGAAAAAAGTAGGATAAAACAGGAAGTAAAAATGTACTCGTGAAAAGTACGATAAAATGTAAAAGACAGAACTAAGACAAAAGTAACAAAAAAGTAAGACAAAGATAAGATAGTAAGTAAAAGAAAAATGTAAAAGAAAAAGTAAGGCGAAAAGGAAAAATAAGGCGAAAAGGAAAAGAAAGTAAGAGAAAAAAGTAAGAAAAAGTAAAAGAAAAGCAGTAAGAGTAAAATGTAAATTAAGAAAAAAATAAGGAGAAAAATTTAGAGAAAAGTACGAGAAAAATAAAATAAAAGTTAAAATTAAAAGAAAATAATAAGAGAAAAAGTGTAAAATAAAATAGTAAGAGAAAAAAAGAGAAAAAGTGTAAAAGAAAAACTGAAGAGAAAAAGTAAAAGAAAGAAATAAGAAAAAATGTAAGAGAAATAAACTGTGAAAGAAAATAGTGCAAAAATGTAGGATAAAAAAGTAAAAAAGAAAGATAAAAAAGAAAAAGACAAAACTAAGCGACAAAAGTAACAGAAAAACTAAGACTAAAAATAAAATAAAGAGTAAGAACAAATGTAAAAAAATGTAAGACAAAAAAGAGAAAGCAACAGTAAAAGGCAAGAGAAAAAATAAGAGGGAAAATAGAGGAAAAAGAACTAGAAAAATAAGAACCAATTACGAAAATAAAAGTAAAAGATAAAGCAGGAGAAAAGAAGAGAACAAAAAGAAAAATTAATAAAATTAGAATAAAAAAAAGAAAGAGAAGTTAGATCAAAATCTATTTCTGAAATAAAATAAAATAAAAAAGTAATGGAAAAATAGAAAAAAAGAAAGATGAAAAAGGAAAAGGAAAAGGTAAGAGAAAAAATGAAAAAATTTTAGGATAAACAGTGGAAAAGTAAACGTGAAAAGTAATATAAAAAGTAAAATAGAAAACTAAAAGAAAAAGTAACGTAAAAAGTGAGAAAAGACGCGAAAAGAAAAAAAGGAAGAGAAAACATGTAAGAAACAAATTAGGAGAGAAAAAGTAGAATAAAAAAGAAAGAGAAAAATTTTAAAATTAAGATAAAAAGAAAAAAATTAAGATAAAAAGAAAAAGAAAAAAAATTAAGTGAAAAAGTAAGACAAAAAGTAAAAAGATAAATAAATAAAAGTAAAATGATTAAGTAAAAATTTAAGATAAAAATAAAAAAATTAAAAAAAGGAAAATGAAAACGTAATAGACAAACGAAAGAAAAAATTAAGTGAAAAAGTCATAAAAAAGCAAGAGGAAAAAGTATGAGAAAAAATAAAGGAAAATAAAAACAAAAAATGTAATGAAAAACGGAAGAGAAAAAACACAAAAACTAAGAGAAAGGAAAGAAAAACAGCAAAAAAGTAAAACAAGAAATGTAAAAAGTTAAAAAAAATAAAAGTACGACAAAAAAGTAAAAGAAAAGAAGACAAAATAGGATAAAAAGTAAAATAAAAAGTAAGAGGAAAAAACTAGGAAAAAAAGAGAAAAATATAGGAAATAAAAAAGTGAAAAAGTAAGAGTGAATAGTAAGGGAACAAAAAAGATAAAAAAAGTAAAAGAAAAATCTAAGAGAAAAAAGAGAGAAAAAATAAGACAAAAAGAAAAGACAAAAAATAGCAGAGAAAAAGTAAGATAAAATAAGGATAAAAAAGAGAGAAAAGTAAGGAAAAATATAAAATACAAAATAAGATAAAATGCAAGAAAAAGATGCACGCGTAAAAAAAAAACAACAGACGGACAAATACGTAAGAATAAAAAATAATCGTAAACGAAAAAATTAGAGAAAATTTAAGAGAAAAAAATAAATGAAAAAGTAAGAAAAAAAAGGAAAAGTAAGCAGTATGGAAAAAATACTTTACGTAAGAAAAACTTTATGTAAGAGAAAAACGTAAGAAAACAATAACACAAAATGTGAGAGAAAAATTAAAATAAAGAAGTAAGATAAAAAGAAAAGAGAGAAAAAAGTTTGAGTTAAAACAGAGAAATTAAAAGAAAAAGTGAAAAAAGTACTAGAAAAAACGAAGAGAAATACGGGGAAGAGAAAGCAAAAGAAAAAATAAAAGTGAAAATAAAAGAAAAAAGTAAAAGAAAAAAATAGTAGGAAAAGTACGAGAAAAGAGAAAAAGAAAACCCTAAGAGTGAAAAGTAACAGAAAGAGTAAAATAAAAAAGTAAGATAAAAGTAAAAAATTAAAAAATAAAATGAAAAAGAGACAAGAGAAGAACCTAAAATCAAAAAACTATAAGTAAGGCAAAATAAAATAAAAGTAAAAGAAGAAAGTAAGAAACGAACAAGAAAATGAAAAGTGAGAGAAAACCTAAAAGAAGAAAGTAAAAGAAAATGTAAGAGAAAAATATCAGATAAAAAAGGAAAATAACGTAAGAGAAAAAGTACAGAAAAATGCGAGAAAAAAGACAAGACAAAATTAAGAGAAAAAATTAAAAGAAAATGTAAGAGAAAATGTAAAAAAAAATGGTAAAGACTAAAAGAAAAAGTAAAAGTGATTAACAGAAAAAGTAAGAGAAAAAAGAAATAGGAAGAAGGGTAAAGACTAAAAATAAGAAGTAAAAGAAAAAAGAAAAATTAAGAGAAAAATTAAAAGAAAAATGTCAAATGAAATAGAAAGATTACACGGTAAAAAATGTAAGAAAAAATTGCGCAAAAAAGTAAAAAAAAATTAAGAAAAAAATAAGAGAAAGACTACAATAAATGTAAGAGAAAAATGTGAAAGAAAAATTAAGAGGAAAAAGAAAAAGAAAAATAAGAGAAAAAGATAAAAAGTAAGAGAAAAGTAATAGAAAAACAATAAAGAATAAGAATAAAACGTAAGAGTAAAAGTAAGAGAAAATGTGAAAAAAAAGAAAAAGTAAGGAAAAAGTCAAGAAAAATTGGGGGAAAAAATAATACCATAAAAAGGAAAAATGTTAGATGAAAATTTGGATAAAAAATTTAAAAAAATAAGGAAATAAAGTGCGAAACATTTAAAAAAAATATAAGAGAAAAAATTGTGATAAAAAAGAGAAAAAAGAGAAACCATGTAAAAAGAACTAATAGAAAAAAGATGAAGAGTAAGAATAAAATGTAAGAGAAAATGTGATAAAATTAAAGGAAAAAGTAAGAGAAACAATGAAAAAGAAAAACTAATAGAAAAAAGATGAAGAGTAAAAATAAAATGTAAGAGAAAAATAGGAGAGAAAAATACGAGAAAAAGTGAAATGAAATAGAAAGAGTAAAAATTAATGAAAAAGTAAAAGAAAAATTGCAAAAGAATGTATGAGAAAAAAGTAAATGTATAAAAATTAAGAAGAAAATGAAAAGAAATATGAGGGTAAAAAATGCGAGAAATGTAAGAGAAAAAGGTAAGAGAAAAATTAATAGAAAAAATTAAGAAAAATATAAGAGAAAAACTGATAAAAAGAATAAAGAGAAATAATAAAAATAAAGTGAGAAAGTAAGAGAAAAAAACTAAATGAAAAAGAGAAATTGTAAACGAAAAAGTCTAAGAAATACTCTGAGAAAAAGAAAAAGTAAGAGTAAAAACTAAGAGAAAAATACGGATAAAACATGGGAATAAAATCTAAGCAAATAAAGGAAAAAAGAGAAAAAGGGAAATGTAAAAAGTAAAATAAAATAGAAAGAGTTAGATGTAAAAAAAAGTCAGAGAAAAAATGTGAAAAAAGGGATCGAAAGTAAAAGAAAAAAGTTAAAAAATAAAGAAAAATAAAAGAAAAAATTAGAATTAAATAAAAAAAAGTAAAAAGTAAAGAATAAGCGAGAGAAAAAAATAAAGTAAAAGAAAAAATGTAAGAGAAAAATTTAAGTTAAAAATAAAAAGCGTAAGAGAAAAATTTTGGAGACAAAAGAGGAAGTAAAAGAAAATAGTAAGAGAAAAATTGAAAAAGGAAAATGTAAGAGAAAAGAAGAAATAAAAAAAGAGGAAAAATGAAGGGGAAGTAAAAGAAAATAGTAAGAGAAAAATTGAAAAATGAAAATGTAAGAGAAAAGAAGAAATAAAAAAAGAGGAAAAATGAAGGGGAAGTAAAAGAAAAAAGAAAAAAGTAAGAGAAAAAATGATAAAAATGTAAGTCAAAAATGCAAGAGAATAAAGTAAAAGAAAACATTTAATTAAAAATAAAAGATTAAATTTAAGAGAAAAATGTAAAAGAAAAACTACGAGAAAAAGTAAGAAAAAAAAGTACAAAAAGAAGTAAGAGAAAAAAATCAAAAACATAATAGATAAATCTAAAATTAAAAGTTAGCGAAAAAAAGTAACAGAAAAATATAAGAAAGCATAACCTGATCCTGTTCAAAGACCGGATAAAAGTATGAACTGCTATCCACAATTACATTTTTAAAATTCTACTAAAATTTAAAGAGAAAGCAGTTTACTACGACGAAAATGTATAGATCCTCTACCGTAAATTTACGTCAAAAACTTTACAATATTCACCTTTCTTAGCTGATTTTATATTAACAGAATGTAGAATATTTAATAACAAGTAACAAAAGCATAAAAAGAAAAAGGTTATAAATTAAATAGACTAGACTATACACCCAAAACAAATATTTAAAGAATTAAATTAAATTTAAAAGTTTCAGCTTCCCTCTCATTCGTGCACACGCATAGTCGCGTCAACGTAAACATCACTTTCGACTGATCAAGTCTTAACACGAAAAAAAGATTTTTTTATAGCTAGATAGACAGATAAGGCTAAGTTTAATAAACAAGCAGTTATCAATAAACTGAGAATGAGATAGTTTGAATTTGATTTTTGTTTAACGGAATATCAATCTCCGTGGGTTATTAAATGCCAAAAAGGCGGGGTTTGAAGGAGTTTTTTGAAGCGGTTATAGTGAAAAGGTTGATTTAGTCAGATTTTAAAGAAATTTTTTTTTATTCTTTTTTATTTTAGAAAACTGGAAATGTATTCAAAAATGGTTTTGCTGAGAATATTTTTTTCCTTCAAAAATGTGTTACGGTAATTTTTTCTTCAAAAATGTATTGTTGGTAATATTTCTATTTAAAAAATGTATAGTTTTCAATAAAAGTCTATTTTTATATATATATTTCTATAAAAGTATATTTTTATACTTTCATAGTGTTTTGACCCCAGTTAGTTAACTATTTGCCCATAGCTGGAACTCTAACAGGTGCTACTACTTTGGGTCAGGGTGAACCTGAGAACAACAGCAATGAAAAAGTGGTTCGATGTTCCTCACAACCTCCCAATCAGAGGCTTTGCTGCCGGGTGCAGTTTACCGTCATACCCAGGACCTGAGAATGAGATAGATAGATAGATAGATAGATAGATAGATAGATAGATAGATAGATAGATAGATAGATGGGAACACTGTGATAGATATCAACAAACTCAGATAGATAGATAGATAGATAGATAGATAGATAGATAGATAGATAGATAGATATGGCTTCTTCCATCTTCATTGCAGAGAATCAGGGACCACGGACTCTTTCCACAATTCTCTCTATTGCTTCATCACTTTTGCCCCATTCGTGTTCTTTGCCAGCGTTCTGTCCAATATCTGATATTATCAGTTAAGCGTATCTCTGGTCTTTCTTTTAGTCTCCTGCCATCGATTCGTCTATCTTGTATGTCTATACAGAAGTTCTGGACCATGATGACATGGCCAAAGTATTACAGTTTATGTTTCGTTGTGGTCGCGACCAGCTGTCTTTCTGTTCTGAATTCTTCCAATGACTGACTCGTTTCTTTTGTTCCATCCAGCTGATGCACAGTGTTTGGCTCCAGCATGTTATCTCGAAAGACATCAATCTGTTAACAACGAAGGCTTTCAGTCTCCAGGTTTCGAATTCATACACTGCCATCGGCTATACTAAAACTTCAGGGGCCTCAACCTAAGAGCGCATTTTACTACCCTTAACCTACCTACGAACAATTCAACATAAAAATTATTAGCTCTAAACACAGAAATGCGAAGAAATGGCTCGTGAATTTTAATGCTTCCAAAACGAAACTGCTATCTATTAACCACCACAGACAATCGCTCCTACTCTCCATCAGCATAGATCAGGTTAGTCTCCCTGAATGCAAAACACTGCGCCTCCTCGGGTTAACAGTCTCAGCAGACCTCAAGTGGAATGATTGTATCGAGTCCATAGCTAAATTCGCAGATCGATTCACTGTGTAGGGCCAGGAAGTTTTTCTCGTTTGAATCCATCCTGCACATATATAAATCTACCATCCGTCCGTGTATTTAATACTGCTGTCACCGAGTCGTTCTTGACAAAATCCAACGGAGAACCTGTACTGTGATCGATTCCGACCTCGCGGCTCGGATGCAGTCACTTTCTCACAGGCGTAATTTGGCTTCCCTATGTCTCTTCTACAAATACTTTCATAGCTTCTGCTCCGATGAACTTAGTTCACTGGTGCCCCTTATACATGACTTTACTAGAGCTACTTGACTAGCAATTAGGTCCCACCCTTTTACTGAAAAACCAATAAAATTTAACCGCAACTTCTACTCTATAGCTTCTTTTCTCGCACTTCCCACCTGTGGAATTCCCTTCCGTATACTTGCTTCCCCAACAACTACAATCTCCAAGAATTTAAATGTAAGGTCAATCTTCATCTCCTGTCTCTTTGTCAGGCATCCTTTCCCTCATGCTCTTCTCTCCGTCTACTGCACTCACATCACACTATTATTCTCATCCTTCTCTTATCCACTTCTTGACACCCATATAACCTGTTCCGCTTTCTCCTGACTTTCCTCCGATGTAACCCACTGCACATCATTGATAGTAAAACTGCCTTGCTTGGGTGAAATGATTAAAAAAATAGTGTATATGGGTTCTTTCCTTAATTTCTCTAGACTTCCAGTGACCTATATATAGAACAAGCACAAAAAGTAACAACGATGGTTGGAAGATTGTACAAAGCATAAGACTAACAGTCACCACGCAGTGTTGATCCCTATGTCCGCACAATCCGTGTCTATCAATGTTCTATCGCTGATACTTAGCACTCTTCCGTGATAAATAGAACATTATGTTACAGCGAAGTAATAGTTTCATTGCTGTAACATATGTGGACGCAATTTGGACTTAACAAATGCTAGTCTGAGTGGAAGGGAAAAGACTTCCCAAATAAGGAAATGCATTGAAAGTGGACTGATCTCACAGTTCTCTACTGTCAAGTTTATATTCATTACTAGCAGTATAGCCCGGTGTTGCTCGGGTGTAATAAAAGCTTTAAAACTAATCCATGGTCCTGGAGCTCAGACTCAGCCTAAAGAATATTTGCATGAAGTTTGGTGAGAATCGGATAAAAATTGTGGATTTCTATAAAGGACATACAGACAGATAAACAGACACACACACAAACATCTTGCCTTTAATATATATATATACTATCCATTTTCTGCACTATTGTAAGAACTGCGACCTTGAAACTTCTGAATATCGTTTTTTTTATCTTTTTGTCTATGAGTGTATTAAATTTGATTAAAATCGGACCACTCCTTCTATAACCCGATTTTTTCGATTATCGATTTTCGATATTTATCGAGAACACCTCGACACAAAACCTAGCTAAGAACACTCGCAGACGCTTATAGTACAACTGTGTAAATTTTCAAGGAAATCGGTTCAGCCGTTTCGGAGTCTATAGATAACGGACACACACACACAGATACACAGAGAGAGACAAAGTTCCATTTATAAATAAGTTTAGATACCCGCATTGTTACAAAAGCAATATTAACACAATGCAGTATACGAACTGAGAATAAAATAGAGATCCGCCCAGAGTAGGCTAATCTCAAATCAAGCAGACTTTAATGTCTTTAAAATTCTTGCAAGTATTCATTATTGGCGGCCACAATCTCAGCAATGTAAGATGCCCAGATGGCACGGTGCTGATATCAGGGTTAGGGTTACAAAATGCAAGATCTACAGAAGGAAGCAAAAGAACGCGAGAAGAAAGGACTGAGCATAATTTCCATGAAAACTGAATGCATGATCATCAAAAAAAGAAGATCTCAGAATGCCAACTAAACTTCAGAGAAACTAAAATAAAATAAGTAAAGAAATTCAAATACTTGGGAAGCGTTCTGACAGAGAGTGGAAAGATGCATTTCAAAAGCTAACCAGAATACTAAGAGACAGGAAAATCTTATTGGAATCAAAGAAAAGGGTGCTAGACTGCTATGTGATGTTTGTTCTTCTTATGGCAGTAAATTTTGCACGATCTCATCAGGGAGGAGCGAAGGGCTCGAGGCAACAGAAATGTGGTTCTACAGAAGGATGCTAAGGATACCATGGACCGAACATGTGAGCAACGATGAGGTAAGAAAAGTAAACTCATAGTTAACATCAGGAAAAGACAGCTGAGGTTCCTAGGAGATGTAGTGAGGAAAGAGGACCTGGAGAATCTAATACTCACGGGAAGCATAGAAGGAAAGAGAGACAAGGGAAAGTAGACATATTTGATAGATTTCAGCAAATGGCTGGCGGAGCGGGGTTAGGGAGAGAGAATAAGAGGAAAAATATTGAGAGCGGAAAGAAACAGGGCCAAGTGTAAGTCCAGGATCACCTCTGTCCTGAAGGGACAAAGTACATGAAAAAAAAAGAAGAAACGAAGAAAAAATAAACAAACTTTGCAACATCTGATAAGGATTCTTCTTATTATTAAGGCTATTCTTTATATTCTAATGTACTTTTCCCACAAATGGGTTGTACCTAATTCCGGCCAGAAGACGCCTTCTATAATAAAAAAAAAAGTCGAAACGCGTAGTCGAAATAGTTTTTCCGCTTTTTCGTGTAATTTCCATTTTAATTCGGATATTGTACATCCTACTCACAGCCATACATTCATATTGATACATCGTATATAAACAGTATCAAACATGAACGTGTTTCTTTTTTAGGATTCGGTTTCCGGTTCCTTCTAAAAGCTTCTCTTTCATTCTCTTGCAGCTTAGTGACACTATCGCGATGCCTGGAATAAATTGATTAAAAAATGTATTTAAGTCCCGTAGATGACAATGTGGCAGAGAGAGTAACAGCTTTACCAGGAATTTTTATGTGATCTCGGTAGAAATGAATGTAGAAATCTGCTATGTAATAAGTATAAATGTCTGTATGCGTGTACAACAAGAGTACGTATAGATAAGAAATGTATATGTACATGTATATGTAGAAAATTTTGTGCATGTATATATATATATATATATATATATATGTATGTGTGTGTATATGTATGTATACATATGTGTGTGTAATTATGAATGTATGTGTACTTTTTGCGTATATATGAGATATTTCTTTTGTAAGAGAAATTTCTGAGTTTTTAATCTTTTCACCCCAAGCAAAGCAGTAACGCCACTGTTGCGCAGAGGGCTACATAAGAGAAATAGATTAGATAAGAGGGGAGTAAAGAGAAGGGAGCAAGAGAAGAATGAGAATACAGGTGTGATGACAGTTGCAAAGGTAGAGAGAAAGGAAAAGATATACAGAGTGTAAAGTGGTTAAGAGATGGGTATTGACATTGCATTTAAATTCTTGGAGGTTGTAGCCACCAGGAAATCAAGAATATAGAAGAGAGTTCCACAGTCGGGAAGTATGAGAAAAGAAGCTGCTGGAGTAGAATAGTCGGCTACATTTGGTTGATCTAACAGTGAATGGGTGGGGACCCAGTTACCAGTCTGCTTGCACGTGTAAACTCATGTGGCAGGGGCACCAGTGACTTAAATGCGTCGGAGCACAAACCATGAAAAAATATATTTATTTATTTATTTATCTTTAAATTCAAATAAAATTTAAAGGGGAAATAGCCATTTTCAACATGTCAGTTTAAGACATGCATTGTCAACCCGTTTTAACAAAGAATGAGGAAAAATTATAATGCGGGAGGTAAGAGTGGCTAGTAAAGGAAGGGGTGGGGGAATGCTGGCTGTTATAGGGTTAAACTCGAGGAATCTTATTTTTAATTTCTCTTATAGTAGTGGGAGGTATGTGGATATATCTATCTATCTATCTCAGTCTGTTCATTATCTATCTATCTATCTATCTATCTATCTATCTCAATCTGTTCATTATCTATCTATCTATCTATCTATCTATCTATCTATCTATCTCAGTCTGTTCATCATCTATCTATCTATCTATCTATCTATCTATCTATCTATCTATCTATCTATCTATCTATCTCAGTCTGTTCACTATCTATCTATCTATCTATCTATCTATCTATCTATCTATCTATCTCCGTCTGTTCATTATCTATCTATCTATCTATCTATCTCCGTCTGTTCATTATCTATCTATCTATCTATCTATCTATCTATCTATCTATCTATCTATCTATCTCAGTCTGTTCATTATCTATCTATCTATCTATCTATCTATCTATCTATCTATCTCAGTCTGTTCAGATCTATTTCAGTCAGTTTATATCTGTCAATCTCAGTCTGCTAATGCCTCTCATTTTATTTCAGTCTATTCATGTCGATCTATTTATCCATCTTCGCCTTATTTACCTCTCTGTTTTATAACTTTAAACATTATTTTAGTAGAAGCCCTTGTTTGAAATAGACTCCTTTTATATTTTTTTTATATTTTTATCTTTTAAATGGAAAGTATTAAGTCTGCCGGCATGCGCACTCTGAACAAAAAAATGAATTAAGAAAATGTACCCTCCAGATGTGCTTTGTGGGAAAGGTATTAATCTGTCTCTTCCTTAGAGTTATGGGTTAAATAACAGGACGGATTGGGTTCTATAGCCTTGGTCGGCAACCAGTCTACCGCAGAAAGCAATGGCAACCTACTGCGGGATAATATTCTGCCCAGTCAGTCATGTCTCTTTCGAGACATGATCGCCCAAGCGTGTTTCACGTATGGCACTTAAGTGACTGACTCTCCAGAACCTGTGTCCCTTTCTGCAGAAGAAACTTCTATTTTCATCTGGCGGACGTGAGATCGCTCGGTCACAGAGAGAGTCATAGTCCAGTAAGGCTCTTTTTACACCTTTAAGGATTGCACACTTACTCGTTCAGCTATTCTTCAAAGCCCATATCTGCTCAGTTGAGTATCATAAACGTAAACAGAGCCATTTCTAAAGAATTAATTGATTTATTTTTGATAGAATTTTTATATTTTAAACATTATTTTAGTACATACTCGTGTTTGAAATAGACGACTTGTTTTTGATTTTTTGCTTTTTAACTTTTGCATTAATTCTATCGGCCTGCCCACTCGAAAAAATATGCTTAGTAAAGTACTTACCGGGTGGATTCGAGCTACTGTCCCACTTGATAAGAGAAATATTTTGATTCTGTGTACTTTAAACGCCTCGGCCACATCTATCTATATCGTTCTATCTCTATATATCTAATTACTCTAATGTGATAACGTGTTGCGCTCCAAGCATACATCCATATTTGATGACATGAGCATTAACTACTAGAAAAAAAATATTTCCATAAATGTAACGAATACTAACATCAGAACCAAAATGCTTAATATATTCACAAATTACTCTGCATACCCGACTCTCAGTGCAGCAAATCTAATTTACTTGTGCCGATTTTAGAACCTCTTGAGATGTCGACACTTCGCGGTCTAGTATTTTGATATATCAGCAAGCATTCTTATTCGATTTGGGACACTTCCCAGAACAAGGAAACACTTATCAAAACCAGTGTGGGCATAACAAAATCAATGTTTTCCCCTCCAAGGGCGATTAGGATTTCTGGAGAGGTTTTGTAGTTGGATGTGTGTTGTGGTGCAGTGTATATCGATTCGAAACGACAAATCGAGGTGCCGAGTTCGAATTCCAGTTGAATTCGTTGCATTCACTTAAACACAAATACACTTGGGAAAGGTATTAATCCATCTCTTCCCTCCAGTTATGGGTTAAATCACAGAACATATTAGGTTCTATATCTTTGGCTGGCAACCAGTCTACTGCAGAAAACAATGGCAACCTACTGCGGGATAATCTTCTGCCCAGTCAGTCATGTTTTTTCGAGACATGATCGCCCAAAGCGTGTATCACGTATGGCACTAAACTGACTTTGCAGTTGGAGACTGCTTTACTAGGTAGTTGTGAAGTGTCTAATTCAAAAGTTCTCAACCTGGGGGTCTATGGCTAGGGGTTCACTCACAAAAATAATGAACTGGGGGTCCACAGTGATATTTTAGTGTTCCATAGACAATTCTACTTTTGGACGATAATACCTAATGAGAATGGAATTTCTACAATAATTTACGCTATATTGAAACAATAAAAGTGAAAACATTCACGTAGATTTTTTAAATCCCAATCAAGTAGAAGAAAAAACTTGACAGTGTACAGTGTCGTAAATTTACAATAATGCCTTCCCTAGAATAAAACATCAGATCTGATTGGATGATCTTTTATAATTCTTCTTCTTTTATGTGCCATGTCTTTTCAGGACGTAGGCGATCATGGCCTTCCACGTCTCCCTATCCCTGGTAGTTGTTAGCACGCTTTCTTCTGTTACCCGACCCAAACCCTTCTCTGCCATCCATCCACTCAGGCCTTTCAAAAATGTTATCCGCTGCTTTCCTCTGTCTCTTTTTTTCTACTATCTGACCTGTGAGTATCAGATTCCCCATTCTTCCTCATCACATGTCTCAAGAACTTCAGCTGTCTTTTCTTGATGCTCAGTATTAAATTCCTTTTAGTTTTCATCCTTTCTAAAATTTCATCATTGCTCACATGCTCGATCCATGGTATTCGGAGCAATCTTCTGTAGAACCACATTTCAGTTTTTTCAAGTTTTTCCTCCACCTTTGATGATATTGTCCAAAATTCACTGTCATATTGAAGAACAGACATCGCGTAGTAATCTAGAAACTCTCTTCTTTGTTACTAGAGAAATTTTCCTTTCTCTTAATACTCTGCTCAGCTTCTGGAATGCGTCCTTGGCCATGCCAATTCGCCTTCGGATCTCAGTGTAGCACTTTCCGTCTTCCGTTAGAACACTTTCTAAGTATTTAAATTTTTGTACTTGCTTGGTTTTAGCAACCCCAACCTGTAAATGGCATCTGTATTCCACTGTTTGCTGGAAATAAATCATACATTCGGTTTTCTTGTAGTTTATATGTAATTCTTTCTTTCGACTTTCTTCATCTACCTTATTTAGGAGGTCTTGTAGTTTTCTTTTCGTGACAAGATTTCTTTTTTCTTATTTCTTTTCACTGTCTGCTTCACACTTAAGTTCTATTTCCTTTATATTAACTTTTGGTCTGGCTACCCACCCATCGGTCAGTGACAAGAACAAACAAAAGACTCCATGTGGACCCCGGTTGGGAACTAAAGTAATAATGAGTGGAGCGAGGCGGGTGCACCAGAAAAAAAGTAAAAAGATAAAGGGTAGAAAAATGGGTAAAAAATAGTTGAGATCTACTGGTCTAATCCTAGTCAATTATAACTTAAGAACCAGTTGCTAAAATTTCGCAAATTTTTTTTTTTTTTTTTAATCATCTCACCCCAAGCAAGGCATTCCACTGCCACTATTGCGCATGGGGCTACATAGGGGAAGGTAAAGAGAAGGAGTGGTCAGAAGTAGGAAATGTCAGGAGAAAGGTGATAGATGAGTAAGGATAGCGAGGATGAGTGTCGGGCAGATGGGAAGAGTGCTTGATAGAATGGGAGCAGGTTAGTGTGTTAGGAGGTGTCTATTGATCTTACATTTAAACTCCTGGAGATTGTAGCCGTCGGGGAAGCAATCGTTTGGAAGAGAATTCCACAGTCGGGAAGTGCGAGGAAAGAAACTGTTGGAGTAGAAGTTACGGCTGCATTTTATCGGTTTCACTGTAAAAGGGTGGGATCTAGTTGCTAATCTAGTATCTCGTGCAAATTCGTATTTAGGAGGCACCAGTGATCTAAGTTCATCGGAGCAGAAGCCGTGAAAGTATTTATAGAAGAGACACAGCGAAGCCACGTCTCGCCGGTGGGAGAGAGACTGCAGGCGGTCTGCCAAGTCGGTATCTATCACATTACAGACCCTCCTCTGAACCTTATCGAGAAGCCCGAGGAGAACAGCAGAGGGGCACCCGACCAGATATGGCAGCAGTATTCAATACACGGGCGGATGGTAGATTTGTAAATGTGCAGGATAGATTTAGACGGAAAAAACTTCCGGGCCCTACACAGAGAACCGACTTTCATAGCAGCGGATTTAGCAATGGATTCGATATAGTCATTCCATTTGAGGTCCGCTGAAAGTGTGAGACCAAGGAGGCGTAGTGTTTTACTCTCTGGGAGGCAAGCCTGGTCCATGCTAATGGGAGGTAGGTGAGATTGTCGATGATGGTTAATTGACAGTAGCTTCGTTTTAGAAGCATTAAAATTTACTAGCCATTTCTTACCCCAGTCTAATATGGATTGCAGGTCTTTTTCAATCTCGGCTGCGAGTTTAGCTTTGACGCCTACACCAGATTTTTGTTGGAGGCGAGAGTAAACTGTGGTGTCATCGGCGTACAAACCTATTTGGGTTCTTATGGAATCAGGGAGATCATTAATATATATCAGGAAGAGTGTAGGACCTAAGATGGAGCCTTGGGGGACACCTGCGTTTGTATGGTAGTTCTGAGAGGCATGTCCGTTTAATACCACTTTCATTGTGCGGTTAGAGAGGAAGGACTGGATTAGTTCAAACAAATGTCCAGTTATACCATAGCTCCGCAGTTTACATAGAAGGCCAGCATGCCAAACTCTGTCGAACGCCTTAGATATATCCAATGCAACGGTTCGAGCTTCGCCATTCCTGTCGAGTGCTTGGTATATGTACTCGGTGATGGTCGTTAGCATATCAGCAGTAGACCTGGTGAAGCGGAAACCATATTGCTTGTCCGAGAGGAGCCTGTGTGCTGTGAGATGCTGAACCACCTCGGCGTTGATAATGGCTTCGAACACTTTGCCAAAGATCGGAAGAAGGCTGATAGGGCGGTAATTTGCAGGGTCAGAGGGTTCTCCAGTGTTTTTAAATATAGGAACTATAGAGGAAGATTTCCAACAGGCAGGAAAGCAGGAAGCAGATAGGCAGAGGTTGTAGAGCTTAGAAAGGATAGAGGATAGTTCAGGGGCACATTTCTTTAAGACTATGGTTGGGATTCCGTCACCACCGCTCGCTTTGTGAGGGTCAAGTTTTAAGATTATCTTAGAGACAAGCGAAGGTGTAATGTGGACATCATTCAGTTGTGCCTCGGTTCTAGGTGAGAAGTCGGGTGTAAAAACTCCAGACGAGTCCAGACTCGAATTGTTCGAGAATCTGCGGGCAAAACATTCAGCCTTATCTGCTGGGTAGGTGAGGACCTCAAATTTGTTGATTAGCGGGGGTATTGTGGACTTGCTCTTGTTAAGTACTCTTTTACAGAGTCGCCAGTAGTCTTTAGAGCCGAATTTAGAGCATGCTATGCGTTGCTTCATTCTGGCAGCAAACAACATCTTAGCTTCGTTAAGTATCCTTTTACACTTATTACGAGCTGAAGTGAAAAGGCGCCTGTTTTGGTCCGACGCATAGTTACGATAAAGTCGGAAGAAATGATTCCGGTGGGCAATGGCAGCCGAGCAAGCGGGTGAGAACCATGGAGACGAATGAGATTTAAGCTGGAATTTCCTAGCAGGGATGAAGGCATCGATGCCAGCCTTAACCCAGGAGGAGACCTCGGATGCACATTCTTCGATGGGAAGACTAAAGACGTTGTTCCAAGGGATGTCACAGAGGAAGTCTCGGAACGAATCCCAGTCTGCTCTTTGATAGCAGTATGATATTCTACTTGTCTGTGTTTCATGGGTCGGGCGGGAGTGGAGTGAAATATTGACGGACACTACAGTGTGGTCAGAGTTTCCAAGTGGGCAGAGTTGACTGGTAGTGCAAGAGTCTGGGATGGAAGTGAAGCAGAGGTCTAGAAGTGAGTTCCTTCCGTTAGGGTTGTCGGAGAAACGCGTGGGGAAGTCCACTACTTGCGTAAGGGATTGGGTGATTGAAAAGTTCATGGTGTGGACACCAGCAGGGTCAGTGACTGCGTTCTTCAGCCACTTGGTGTGGTGGGCGTTAAAGTCACCAAACACGAATACATGGGCAGAGGGATGGGTAGAAATGGCTTTGTCAATATTGTCAGAAATGATGTCAAGTAACGAACAGTCAGGGGAGGAAGGAGAGCGGTACAGAAAGAAGAGATAGCTAATCGAGCTGAGAAGTGAGAGGCGGAAGCACATGAAAGAATGATCTGGGGATTCAAAAGATGACACCCTAGCTAAGGGAAGGTGTTCGCTGACATAGACACCAAGCCCATGCATATGAACATTGGAGTCCTTCCTGAAGAGGGGAAGGTAGCCAGGAACGCAGAACTCAGATGAGGGGATAAAAGGGTTAAGATTAGTTTCACATAGGGCTAATATATCAGGTGAGTTATTATGGAGGAAAGAATCGACGCTGGGGAAGTTGGTGCGGATGCCGCGTATGTTAGTGAAAGAGATGCAGACAGGTTTGGGCGTTTTCAAATGAGCTGGTTTAGTTTTGTTATTATGTTTGCTTTTTTCCATAGTAATTCAGTTAAGGAGTGGTCTTAGAATAGAATCAGTCGGTCAATCATTTGCAACTTGTGAAGGATGGAGACTGGCGCGGCCTACAACATAATGTGGCCTCGGGGTTGCCCACCGAACGTTCATGCAGGGACGCCCGTCCATGCGCGATATGGCACTACAAAAACCCCGGTATTATTCAACTGTTGATCAGAGCAGCCTCTCAAGACGCTACGCAAGAGTTCGGGCTCCTAACTACCAGTCGGAAGCAGCAACCAGGAAACTGCCAACCCGGTATTATGTGAGATGTTTGTTTTCAGTGTGGAACTGTAGTATTTGCAATTCCAGATCGCTTATGGATATATCACGTTGAAACACCGCTTCTCACCGAAGTTAAGCAAAGTTGAACGTGGTCATTACCTAGATGGCTGACCGTTTGGTAAGCTTGGATATGCGGGTGGTTTAATGAATAACGACTCAGAATTGTTAATCGGAGATCCGAGTTCTAATTTGAGTCGATTTTTTTATTTACTTACACACAAATACCCTAGAGAAAGGCATGAACCTGCGTTTTTCCCTCAGCTATTGGATAATTAGTAAGACTTGTATCCTTATGTCATTATTACCTAGAAAATATGTCTATATCATGTTGCCAGCTGTTATGCTTCTAGCACTGTCAAGTGGAATTCCCTTCCACATGATTGCTTCCCCGACCGCTACAATCTCCAGGAGTTTAAATGTAAGGTCAATAGACACCTCCTAACACACTAACCATTTTTCAAACACTCTTCCCATCTACCCAACTCCCAGCCTCGGTATCCTTAGCCATCTATCACCCTCCTTCTGACATTTCCTATATCTAGCCACTCTTTCTCTTCACCTTCCCCTATGTAAACCCATGCGCAATAGTGGCAGTGGAATGCTTTGCTTGGGGTGAAATGATTAAAGAAAAATGTTTCTAGTTAAGTAAAATAACTATGATATTTTTTTTTTAGAAAAGGCAGAGGGAAGCTACGTTTGGCGGTGGGAAATTGACTGAAACCGAGATGCTAGGACAGGATGGTATCTTCTTCGGATCACCCCATAACGTTGCAAATTCCTTGCCCTGTCACTACCGTAAACCATTAGTGTCGTAGGGACATAATATGCAATGGAGCTGTTGTAGCAGTGGTGTTTCCTGGGCAAGATAACCTGACGGAGCCCAACCCTCTTCTGGCTACCGTAGCGTCACGTTTTTAGAAAATAGACCTAAAATTAAGATCTGAAAATTAAAAAATCTGATTATGTAAATTAGTCATTCTCATTCCTTTAAACTTACGAAAAAAAACTAATCAATTTTATACATATTGTTCATTGATTGATTGATTTGTTTTTTTAAGGCTTATCAACCCTTTTCAGGTTATTTAAAGTCAGAAAATATTTTAGATTATAAGAAATTTTATTTTAGGAAAATAATGAGTTAGTCTTATTAATAAGCTCATAATTAGGGCGGGGAAGAGGTGGATTCATGCCTAAGCAGAATTTGACAAAGAGGAAATTATAATGCGGATATAAAGTGGGGGATCAATTCTATATTGCAAACAATATATAAACAGATTTCTCACTTTGTGACCACGGGACATTTATGTTTCAGTAATTAAATGTCAAATACACCTCTGCGTGGCTAATCAGTATTTACTTGATTGACGGATTCGTTTCCAACCGATTATTAACCTCTTGCAGGTTATTTAAAGACAGAAAACTGTTTTAGATTCTAAGAATTGATTTCTAAAAAACTACGTGAATGTTTTTACTTTTATTATTTCAAATCAATAATGAGTTACTGTCACAAGTTTTATTAATTAACCCATAGATGGTCTGGAGAAGAGGTGGATTCATACCAAATCAGGAAATGCAGGAAATTATAATGTGGATGTAAAGTACATTCTATAATCTCTCTGCAAGCTTCAGTGCTAATATCTTGTCATTACACGTAGAATCAATGAAGCATTACACAATTAATAAATCACAAGGACGACCGCCTGTGAAAAATAAAAGGTTTTTAAAAAGGCTGTGAAATTATTAAAAATATTTTCTCAGTCCTCAAGTCTTTAATAATAGGTTGTTTTGTGAAGTTCTATGCAAATAGGGCCAAAAAAGCTACCTGCCAATATAAAACAAACATTAGCTCAGAGTAAGCTCCGATCTCGTCAAAATTGTTTAACCACTGCCTGAAGAAGAAATCCCTCCTAAATCTATGAGAAGTAACACGTGTATATCCGATTTCAAGAACGGTTAATGGTACATTCTCACTTTCGGCTCATTGGACTCACCAGAAAACTCTTTGAAGTTATCATCAACAAGAATGTTATTGATCGCCCCAAGAGAAACAACCTTCTGGGTGACAAACAATATGGGTTTCGCTTTGCTAGCTTCACTGCTGATATCTTGTCATTATGCACAGAATCAGTGAAACATTACACAATAAATAAATCTCTCGGACGATCGCCTGTGATATATAAAAAGTCTTTAAAAAGGCCGTGGAATTATTTTAAAACATTTCTGTCCTCAAGTTTTTAATAATAGGTAGTTCTATGAAGGTTGTTTTAAATGGTCTGTTCTACGAGGCCCAGGAAATCATCCCCAAGATTCCCTTCTTGGTCCTATCCTATTTATGATTTATACTAATCACCTACCTAATGATCTACGACCTATTTCTTCGAAACTTAACGAATTTTTTCAACTTTGCCCTATTGCCACGGAGCCGGCTGCTGCTCGTCCGATTACGCCGGCGTGTGGTTGTAAAGAAAATTCTATAGTACAATCAATATTTAAACTGATCCCTTATTTTAGATCCACATTAGTTTCTATAAATATTCTATATGATGTTAATAAATCTAAATTACTTACCTGTGTTGCTAGTCAGTTTTTGATTGATTCGTTTTCTACGACTTATCAACCGTTTTCAAATTATTTAAAGCAAGAAAATATTTTCAATCTGTAAGAATTTTCTGGAGAAAGATAATAATGGTTAAGTGATACAATTCTTACTAATTAACCCATAGCTTGGAGGAGAAAAGGTGAATTCATGGCTTTCTCAAGTGTATTCGCAAGTAAGTGAATGTAATGAACCCAACGGGAATTGGAACTCGACTTTCTGATTAACATTTCCGAGTAACATTTCCGACCCATTATCCGTTACTTCACCCGCACATCTAAGCTTACAGCACCTGGTATTCCCAAGCGGTCACCCAAGAAAAAAAAACAACAACATATCTGAATATATCAAGATATATTCTCAAGATTATGATAAAGATGAAGCGACAAAAGAGCATTCCGTATTGGCTAGGAAGAACCTATGTAATCATTCGAGGATAACACAAATGAGTGTCAATATATTAAGAAAGAATATTATTTAATCAAAAACAACATCTACGATTTTCCTAAGGAGAAACATCAAAGCGGCTTCAGAAACGAAATTACATTCCAATTCGAAGATAAAAGAATTGGGAGTATTTTTTTAATTTTCTGCTAATCAGAAAAGTGATTAGCTGATGAAGAAAGATTCCTTCCTAGTCGGTTCATTTCTTTCTTTCTTTCTTGCTATCTATCTATCTATCTATCTATCTATCTATCTATCTATCTATCATAATATGTGCAGATCTATCTATTTTAATATGTGCAGATCTATCTATCTATCTATCTATCTATCTATCTATCTATCTATCTATCTATCTATCTATCATAGTATGTGCAGATCTATCTATTTTAATATGTGCAGATCTATCTATTTTAATATGTGCAGATCTATCTATCTATCTATCTATCTATCTATCTATCTATCTATCTATCTATCTATCTATCAGTATGTGCAGATCTATCTATTTTAATATGTGCAGATGTATCTATTTTAATATGTGCAGATCTATCTATCTATCTATCTATCTATCATAGTATGTGCAGATCTATCTATTTTAATATGTGCAGATCTATCTATCTATCTATCTATCTATCTATCTATCTATCATAGTATGTGCAGATCTATCTATTTTAATATGTGCAGATCTTTCTATTTTAATATGTGCAGATCTATCTATCTATCTATCTATCTATCTATCTATCTATCTATCTATCTATGCCAGCCTTTTCATATGTGCCTGTCTGTTTATCAAAATATTGTTTTATGTGCCAGTACTACACAACTATTTAGTATCTGAATATTTTAGTCTATTTTTATTTTTTATTTATTTTAGAATTTGACTATCTTTCATTCTGTCTGTATAGCAATTAGTCATTCTTTAACTGTTTGCTACTTTCTTTTACGTCTGTCTGTCTATGTAGCTAAATATATCTGACACAGTTCATATTTATCTGTCTCAGTTAGCTATTTGTCGGTTGGTCTCTGCTTGCTTGTTTCGTTGATTATTTGACTGTCTCACTGTTTCTTTGCCTCGCTGTCTAGTTATTAGTATTTCCATATCTATCTATCTATCTATCTATCTATCTATCTATCTATCTATCTATCTATCTATCTATCTATCTATCTATCTATCTCAGTCTGTCCATGATCGATCTATCTATCTATCTATCTATCTATCTATCTATCTATCTATCTATCTATCTATCTATCTATCTATCTCAGCCAGTTCATTATCTATCTATCTATCTATCTATCTATCTATCTATCTATCTATCTATCTATCTATCTATCTCGGTCTGTTCATTATCTATCTATCTATCTATCTATCTATCTATCTATCTATCTATCTATCTATCTATCTATCTATCTCAGTCTGTTCCTTATCTATCTATCTATCTATCTATCTATCTATCTATCTATCTATCTATCTATCTCTGTAAAATGGCCGGCCATGTCTTGCGAACCGCCTATGTCTCTAGAGCTGCCGTTTGCCCATCCCTGATACATATATATATATATATATATATATATATATATATATATATATATATATATACGTACTTACTTCTTGCTCACTACCTGATAGTGTCCAAAAAGGGCGTTTCCTGTCAGGGTACTTTTCTTTGGTTGATCTTCATTGAAGAAATTGGTACTTCAGTAACTGTCACTTTTCTTTAGGCTTTGATCCTGCAGGCCAACTCCGTCTGAAAAAAAGAAAACTTTTAAGCAAATCAAAGTCGAACAACTATTGCAGGGGCGTGGATTTTGCAAAAAAAAAACCCCAAAAAAACAAATTGGATTTCTCGACTATTTTCTACATAGATAGATAGATAGATAGATATGAACAGATAGATAGATAGATAGATAATGTATAGAATTGTTTAGATAAGAATAGATAGATAGATAGATAGATAGATAGATAGATAGATAGATAATGTACAGAATTGTTTAGATAAGAATAGATAGATAGATAGATAGATAGATAGATAGATAGATAGATAGATAGATATGAATAGAATGGTGTAGTGATAGATAGAAAATGAAGAATCTGTACTACAATGTGTCGTGTTACTTCAGAACGTAAGCGATCATGATTCTTCACTACTTCTTTCTTGTAATTTTTATTAACGTATGTCTTCCTTGGCATTTCACCCTGCAGCTCCGTCCCGCCATTCCTTTCTACAAACTGGAAATGTTGCAGTCCCGCTCTCTTCCAATTATTCTTGTCTTAGATATATTCTGTGAGTATCAAATTCCCAAAGCGTTTCTATCTCCTTATGTTTCCAGGGAATTTCAACTCTTTCTGATTCTGAGTCAAATTGTCCATTTCGTTTCCATGTCGGGGCACCAGGGGAAAATAAGCTTGTCAGTGCAGTTGCCATGAAAATATTTGTAGTAAGGTGGGAGCCACGTCATGTCGGTTGGAAATTGTCGGAAGTCAAGATACCAGATCAAGATCGATTACATCACAAACATTCTTTGAATTTTCTCAAGAACCCCAAGATGCACAGCAGAACCACCAGACCTGATATGGCAGCAGTGTTCCATGCACGGACGACTGGTAGATTTATAAATGTGCAAGATGGATCCTGACGAGAAGAACTGTCTGGTCAGTGACCCAATCTTCATAACAGTAGACGGAGCAGTTGATCAATATGAACACAACATATTTCAATCCGGTTTACACTCCACCCATGTCTATTGAACAGGTGAAGAGGCTCATCCCTTGTTCCCTGTTTAGGATGTGGTTTCCGGCTTACACTTTTCCAATCTTTTCACTCTTACGTAGCCCCTGCGCATCAGTGGCGTTACCGCCTTGCTTGGGGTGATATGATTAAAAAAAATATATTTCTTCGCTTAGCCTATGAAAGCGCATGGGGGAAATATGGGATCCCAACAACTTCTTTTTTTCTTCAATGTATCGTTTTACTTAAGAACGTAAGCGATCATGGCTATTCACTACTTCTTCCCTCTTGTAATTTTTAGTCATGTCTTCTTTGATATTTCTACCAGCATCCTCGTTCCGTCATTTATTTATACAAACTGGTTATGTCGCAGTTTCGCACTCTTCCCGTTCATTTTGCCTCCCATATGTCCTGTGAGTTTCTACTACATATATTATCTTTTTGTTTCTTGCTCAACGGGCACCCATCCTTAATGTCAGTCTTATTTAAATTGTTCGGACTGTTGTCTTCATTTTTATTGTCATATTTGCGGCGTTTCGACTGTTGTACTCTCTGGCCGTCTTCAGGTGATTGAAATATTTAACCAAAATCTCAGTCAGTTAAGTGCCATACTCGAAAGAGACATGACTGACTGGGTAGAAGATTATCCCGCAGTAGGTTGCCCTTGCTTGCTGCGGTAGACTAGTCGCCATAACCCAATCTGTCCTATTATTTAACTGGAGTGAAAAGACGGATTAATACCTTTCCCAAGGGTATTTGTGCGTAAGTGAATGCGAGGAATTTAACTGGAATTCGAACTCGGCACTCCGATTTGTCGTTCCGAGTCGATATCCACTGCACCAAAACGCACATTCCTGGATTCAATGACTTGACTTAAAAAGTCCAATACCTGGCGAATAAGGAAAAAAGTTTAGACCTAAAAGAGAAACCCGTAAGCAGTCAAACACACCAACACGGTATAAAAAACATCCCAAGCCAATAAAAGAGGTCAATACAACAAAAAAAAAGAAGTCAACCTAAATGACAAGAACAAACCAACTAAAATAAAGCAATTTAGTGGATAACCATTTAATATAAAACAATTAAGCTGATATCCACTTACGCATACACTAAAAAAAACTAATAAAAAGGCCTTAAAAAGAAATCAAACACCTGCACAATAAATAAAGAAAGTAAAAGAAAACCAACCAATCGCAAACAAGACCAATCCCACAAAATATCAAATCATCCTGAGCTCCATATAAAAAAAGAAAAAAAATAAGACACAACAGCAATAAAACCAGTCCTAATGCGCGAGGGCATCATAACGATGTCATCACAAAACTGTGAAGTCGGCATGAACCTGCTCAGTTAAATTCTTTGCACTAGAATTTTCAACGCTTTATCTCCATCTCGAAATCGAGCACTTGACGACAGAATCCTGCTTGTCAAAAATACTTTTTATCAGTAGAACTACTGAAAAAACTACAATCTAGGCGCCAAAAATTATCCCAACTCAACACTAATAATATATAATATTAGTTTGTCCCAAAAGTTCCTAAACACTTGCGAAAAATTGAATTTTTATGAAATTTTGCGTTTATATTGTTATAATGATCTTCATCTTTGTATTCCAGATGGCAATTGATAAAACTGAGCTGCGAGTTTTGATTTGTTACTTCTGGAAGCAAGGTCTTTCAACCAGCAAAGCTGCAGAAGAGATTTCTGCTGCCGAAGGTGAAGGAACAATTGCATATGCGGCGATCTCAAAGTGGTACAAGCGTTTCAATTCTGGCGACATGAGTCTTGAAGATAAGCCTCGTTCGGGACGGCCGTTGAAGTTGGATGATGGAGACTTGCAAACCGGGTTGGACATTGCGTCTTCATCGAGCACTCGAGAATTGGTTGATGAGTTTGAAGTTGGCAAATCGACAATTCACTGACATTTGAAGTAACTTGATTTTGTTCACAAAAGGCCGCGCCAAGATCCGCAAGAATTCACCGAAGCACAAGCCAACAGACGAGTTGAAATTTGTCGTCAATTGCTCAGCAATCCATTTTGGAAGAGCATTATGACATCCGACGAGAAATGGGTCTATCTGGTCCAGCACAATCGAGACAAGCGATGGGTTAAAAAATGGCAAGCGACACCGTTGGTTCCAAAACAAGATCAATTCGGCAAGAAAGTCATGTTGTGCGTTTGGTGGAACTTTGAAGGAATCTTGCATTTTGACTTGGTTCTGAATGGCCATGCCATCAGTGCCGAACATTACTGTCAGCAACTTGAGCGGGTCTACGAAAAGTTGAAGCAAAAGTATCCGGCTTTGATCAACCGAAAGCGCGCTTTGATGCAGCAGGACAATGCCAAGCCACACACCGATTCGACTCGTTTGATGCAGTCGTGAAAGCGTGTCAAGAATTCTTTGATTCGAAGCCGGCTGAATGGTACTTTGACCAGATCAGAGAACTTGCAGATCGATGGCAGAAAGTCTTGGAAAATGATGGTCTTTATTTTAAGCAGTATTTTTTGTTGTTTTTGTGAGTAAAATTTCAATTTTATGCAAGTGTTTACGAACTTTTGGGACAACCTAATAATATTTATGCTACAGATGGCGATGGATGTAATATCGTTTAAATTACGCAAAAATGAAAATAATATTGAGATTTCATTTTAAAATATATATTTACCAAAATTACACACAAATATCTTGAAATACTGAGGAATATATTTTTTTTCGATAAATCGTCATTTTCAATCACAGCTTCCAAACGAGTTTGAAATCTCTTGCATCTCTTGAAATCTCTTGAAATCTCTTGCATTACTTGTTTAAGATGATGAATGCTGCCATATTATTTGCCTTCAGTTCATCGTTGGTTTTACAAGGAGTTTTGTTGTTCTCTCGCTCAACTATGCCTCACACATAATAATCAAGTTTGTTGCAGTATGAGGAGTTAGTTTGGCACAGGTAAGGGTTGATATGGTCACAAAAATTGACTGGCAGCCATGACTGGGTTCTCCTGCTTGTGTGACATTGTTGCAAGACTTGGAGGAACCGTTTTCAATCATGGCCTTAATCTCAATCGGGACTTCGTTTTTTACCAGAACCATCAGAATAAGTTTCATGAGCTGCCGAACCTTCGAAATTACCATTAGACTCATTCAAACTTTTTCGAATCATCTGCACTGTAATAAGATTGATCCCCAAACAGTCTGAAACATTCGTATCGGAGATTTCGGTGCCAATTCCAGACAGTACTGCATGCCGTTTTCAATTTTATTGTGAAGTGAATTGCATCATGGGGCTTATTTTCACACAGAGGGTACCCAACCTACTCTACTTTACTGCGCAGTCGAGAATATAAAAATGTAGAATGTGTATTGACGAAATTGAAAATAAATATGGCGACAATTTGCCCATTGTACCCTGTATATCACTCTATTCTGTCTCTTCATATCTCTCTGTGTGTGTGCATCTACGTAGTTTGTTCATATCTATCTATCTATCTATCTATCTATCTATCTATCTATCTATCTATCTATCTATCTTAGTCCCATTATATCTATGTCGACCGATCTCTCTCTTTGCTTTTATATATATTCAATGATGTTGAGATCTGGAAACTGTGGTGGCCAGATAAGATATTTTACTTTACTAGAATATTCCTTGTGCCATTCAGCTACAATTTTAGCAGTATGAATGGGTGCATTATCATTTTGAAAGATAGCATTACCTTCTAGAAACAGTTCCTGAACTATAGGATCAAGTTGATCACTTAAGATCTTAAATAGTTCTGACAGCGTATTTTAATGAACTTATTTAAATAATATCTGTAAAAAATCAACAATTTTAATAACAAGAATAAAGTATTATTAATATTAAATCAACAAACATAAAAATTGACAAGCTTTTCACAGTTTAATCAAATTAACTAAATTATGGTATATTGGTACTAGGTGTTTCCATTATTTTGTCTACCCCCTGTATGTATGTATATATATATATATATATATATATATATATGGGGGGGGCGGATGCAAAATAAACATTCGAGTCAGAAAAACGCCTGAAATATTCACCGAAAGCCTTAATTCTAGTATATGTTAGTTTACAAAGATTTGATTACTTTTTATACAGAAAATATGTTTGGAAAACATATTTTCGGTATAAAAAAAGTGTGTTCTCGGCCATTCTTTGAAAGGTCAAGAACACACTCGGACAGACGCACGCTTCTCTGCTATTCTGAAGATGAGCTTTTGATCTCGAAATATCAATGTTTAGTCAATAGGTAATACCCAAAAACTTCTTTACCTTCCTTTATTTTACTCAACGCATTGTGACAGCCTTCAAGACATAACCAATATACCATGTTTGGTAAATGTTTTGGCTCTTTAGAATGCTAGTTAGCTTTCTCATGTTTCTTTTTTTCATAATAATTTTCACAAGGCTCAAAAGTCACTCAAAATAGTTAAGATTATGAGGATAGGGAGGACAGATAACGATTGACGCTGAACTTGAAAAGGTTAAGATTGTTAAAATAGCTTTTGCATGCTGCCTAAACATTCTATTACTAAATATTTACCTTATATTTGTACGCATTATTGAGAAATACCAGAAAGTATTTTTAATACATGTTCACTCTCAATATAAAGCACAAGAGATAGATAACTATTAACCCTAGACTTGAAGAGGTTGTAGTTGTAGTGATCGAGGAAGCACCCATTCGGGGGTTTGTTTCTGTTCAACAATGTAGCTGCTACCAGGTATAAGCTGCGTCGAAGTTCCTTCTTTCTAGTGTAATACGAAGGAAATGAGGATGCTTCAACACTATGTAGGTGGCATGGCAGATCCTAACTGTAACGGTCTAACCTGGGGGAACTAACAAATGTAGCTTGGATGAACATTTACCATAGAAATAGCGATAGAAAAAGGTTATGCGAGAAAAAAGTAGGTTTTAAAAAAAGCAAAAATAATAATCGTACACAAAGCCACGTTAAAGCTTTTGAATTCTCAATTAAGTAGGAGCATAAATGTTAAGTAGATATCTATGAATCTAAGAAGCTTTATTAACCTTTCAAATTTCATGTACTGAGTTTCTGGAACGAGTGTCCTCGTCTTTGTTGTTATCATCACAACGTTTCGGTTGATGTATTCTCCGGGATTAATAGAGATACATCTCAAAATTTCAGGCAACATTTCCAAATATTCTACAGTTAGTTTTAAAAAAATCATGGTTTTGTTTGACAAATTAATACTAACTTTTAATTTTTTTTTATTTTTGGTCCCCATTTTTTATGAAACATCTGTTTTGCTTAGGTGAATATCGGCTTGGGACGAGAAATCGGAGAACCGAATTTGAATTCCAGTTGAAATTTTTGCATTCACTTACGCGCAAATGCCCTTCGGAAATGTATTAATCCGTCTTTTCCCTCCAGTTATGTGCTGAGTAGCAGGACAGATTGGGTTCTATAGTCTTGGCAACCAGTCTACCGCAGAAAGTAATGGCAACCTACTGCGGGAAAATCTAGTACTTAATTTAAGTAATGTTTTTCGTTTTTTTTTTTGCTTCTTATTGTTGTTGTTATTCCTGTGAGACTTTGAATAACATACACTGCAGATAACAGCAAATTTCTGTGTTCAATCAGAGTATGGTTAGAATTTAGGAAATTATATGTGTAACCTTGAAACCATCGTTTACCCGTTGTCAGTTTAAATATTGGGGCGCGGTTACCGGCTACAATCGTGGATCGTGCATCGAGATGTCTACGGGTATGTTGCAATGCGGAAGAAAATGAGAAAAGAAGGAAAAAATGAACTTTTGAAACATTACAGGACTTCCTTTTGATGGGCGTGTCTTTAAAAAATGAAAAGGAAGAGGAGAAAAGAACTTTTAAATTTTCTAGAATTTTTTGTTGCGTGTGTCTTTAAAAAACGAAAAGGAACCGAACTCTCTGAACAGTATTGAACTGTCTTCTGAAGTGAGTGTGTTCCTCAAGAAGGAAACAGAGAACAACAGAAAATAAGAAAACTAATAATATTTTGTCTATCATTGATTAATTTTTTATGTTATTTATTTATATATATATATATATTTTTTTGTAAATGTTTTGTGCAATTGCCTCGGTTAGGGGTAGAGTGATGTTGGAGGAGCGATGCACTTAAAATCTTCAAAGGTGAACTTTTTGAAAAATGGCATGGAAAGAGTGTTATATATTCTGGAGACCAACAGAATATAGTTGAACTTGAGAAGAATTTATTTCTGTCGAAGGCGAAAATAAAAAAAAAAGGACACGCGATGATTTCAATCAAAGCTGGAATACAAAAACAAAAATAAACTGTATTGTGGTAACAACGCCAGTTTTCAAGGTTACGAAATATAAACAATGGAAATAGTTTAATTAGATTATTCGGTCAGAAACGAATATAATTTATATTAAATTATTTCGGGTTAGAAAACAATGAATTATATTTCAGAGCAGACAAGAAATACCTTTTAGGTCAGAAACAATGATGTAAGCACGCATTTGTGGCAGTGTGTCGAAGTAGGAAAAATTTGAACAATGAAATAAAAATAACGTGTTTTCGTCAAAATGCAACTGGCCAAAGACAACAATTGTTGATTAGGCCTGCTCGGGAATGACGTAATTGGGTGAAGCTCAAAAGAGCCTGAACTTATATATATGACCGAGTTTTCTCAGGTCCAGACAGACGGAGGAAGAGAGCAGACAAGCTCAAACGCGAAAAGGACTCAAGGAAAGACGACTCCAGCCGCCACTCCCTCGTATGTGCGTGTCTCTCTGACCACTACTTTACACACAACCGTCATATTGAATGCAGAAAATAAGCTAGTGAATATATTTTTGCGCACAAATTCTCCGTCGTTATATTTCAAGCCGTTCATCGACATTGGACCTTGGTTCCCGGTATACCAAACATATTACCGGTATATGACAGATAGATAGATAGATAGATAGATAGATAGATAGATAGATAGATAGATAGATAGATAGATAGATAGATAGATAGATAGATTCGTTTATTTATGCATTAATTCACTGGTCGCTTTATTAGCACTTTTCTAGTCCTGGGTTGGACCCACTGTTGCTTTGAGGGCCGCTAGAATTCTTCTTGGCGTGTATTTGGCGTTGTTTTGGGAGCAATCTTTCGAAATTTCAATCTCTGCATTCAACATTTCTAGATTGCTAAGCCGCGCATTTAGGATTCAAATCTCCCTTTCCACTAGACGGCAAATATATTTTAATGGTGAGACCACTTTAATCCAGAAAATGCATTACATGTGCCGGATGAACCAATCTGCCACGTTTTTACTTGTGACACGGTGCGTTGTCCTTCTAAAAGTGACCACTACAGAATAGTTGCACCAGGCATAAATTGAGGCTTGTAGTCAGCTACATGAGGGCAAAACTGGAAGCGGCCGAAATGTGGTTATACAGAAGGATGCTACGGATATCGTGGACTGAGCATGCAAGCAACGATGAAATGTTGAAAAGAATGGCAACAAAAAGGATATTGATGCTGAGCATCAGGAAGAGACAAGTGAAGTTCCTGGGACATGCAATGAGGAAGGAGAGCCTGGAGAACCTGATACTGACTGGTCAGATAGAAGGAAGGAGAGACAGAGGAAGGCAGCGGATAACATATTTGCAGGATCTGATCAGGTGGATGACGGAACGGGGGTTGCCAGGAGCAACAGGAGCAAACATACTAAGAGCCACAAGGGATAGAGAGAAGTAGAGAACCATGATCGCCTACGTCCTGAAGGGACAGGGCACATGGAAGAAGAAGAAGAAGTCAACCACAATACCTAGACAGTTTACAGCAGTGAAACAATATTTTATTGGTACTATTTCATACCATCTTTAAAACATTTTCGGAAAATACTACTTTATGTGACCACACACTTAGCATAAATTTTCTATCATACGCACAACAACCGTTTTTAATTACTGATAGATCGGTACAACCATTGAAAATACTGTGTAAAATATGTTTAACAAGACATAACATACTGTATAAAGTTTAAAACATTTTCTAAAAACAGAACTGTCATGGTACCCCAGATTAGCATACATTTTTTCCATATGTACAATAATCGTTTTCTTTTAGGTATACATAAGTACAACTATTGAAAATATTAAAACAAGTACGTGTACTGTAGTAACAGATATCAACAAAAATACTTAATAATGGTTCTGACACTTCGGCTCCTTGCCAGAAGCCTGAGCTGAGAGTTTAAGCAGCATCTTAAGACGTATATAAAAGAAAAAAAAAACACAAAATCGAATTTACAAATATTCACTGAATACAACACTTGTGAACTAGTCAGGTCAACGGCTTCCGCGAAAATAGTCAAGTTTTTTAGTATCAACTAATGGGCGCCGGTCTGGTACGCCATCCGATCACCATGCAATAGCTTTCGAGTATTGGAGCGAACATACGCACGAACCCAAATGTTGCACGACTTTTAAGACGCCAGCCGTAGATATTTTCTAAAAAACATTGTGCTAATGTGTGAAATCGAAAATGCTGAAACGCGAATAGACGGGTTTATATATATATATATATATATATATATATATAGCATAATGATGAACCACGTATACTGTCTTAATATGTATAAGAAAAACTACTAAAAAGTTGTAAGCTTAAAAATGTATTTTTTTTTTTTTAAATATTTTTTTTAAATTTATCTTTTAAAAAATACATTTTTAAACTTACAACTTTTTAGTAATTTTTCCTTTATATATATATATATATATATATATATATGTGTGTGTGTGTGTGTGTGTGTGTGTGTGTGTGTGTGTGTGTGTGTAATTTTAAAATGTCAGTTCATTACAAAATGTATATTTATTTTATTAATTCAGTTTCAATCTAGGCCGAGTTGACCTACCAGTATATTTATTGAGATTTGCTACAAGGAAATAAATAAAACTAAAAACTAAAACTCAGAACACAGAACCGGCTCCCACAGTCTAGCTCCTTGATGCCATCAATTTTCGTGTTTATCGAAGAAAGTGCATGTAAAATGTCAACTTTATCTGTATTCTGTGATAGCTAAAAGACAGGCTACGACATTCAACCAGAATTCTTAAAATGAAGAGAATGATTAATAAACAATATCTATGATTTAATGGCGTGGATCTGGACGGGGTGGAACGTTTGTTAAAGATACACATCACATGACCACCCGGTAGGTCGTGCCAAACTTTCTGATTCCAAGATATACCCTCCTTCCTTTACCCAAAGCAGGCCAGTCAAGAAACAGTTCCCCGCAGCTAGTGCCAATCTCCAACGCAGACATGGTTTTCAGAATTTTGGTGCCTGCCAACATTCTACCAGGGTAGAAGAAGGCGTTTTTTGCATTGATTGGCTCTTTGCATCGCTTCTTGAAAATATTCACTTCTTTTTCATTATTTGTGTGCATCTTTCTGTTTCATTAATTTTTTTCTTCATTTTTTGTTCTTTTCGACTTGGTCTTTCTTTATTTCTTTCTTCCTTTCTTGTTTTCTTTACCATCTATCTAGTTCTTTCTTTTTCTTTCATTCAACTATTTTCTTTTTCTTTTTTCCCTTTCTTTCTCTCTTTCTTTCTTTTATTTTTGCATTTATTCTCTTTCTTTTTTCTTTCTTTCTTTCTTTTATTCTTGTATTTATTTCCTTTCTTTATCGTCTTTCTCTTTCTTTCTTTCTTTCTTTCTTTCTCTATTTTTTGGTTTTTTCTTATTTTCTTTGCTGTCTTTCTAGTTCTTTCTTTTCCTTTTTCTTTCGTTCAACTATTTTCTTTCTTTCTTTCTTTCTTTTTTACTTGTATTTATTTCCTCTCTTTTTATTCCTTTCTTCTTTCTTTCTTTTTTTATTTTTTGCAATTATGTCCTTTGTTTTTCTTCCTTTTCTTTCTTTCTTTCTTTCTTTCTTTCTTTCTTTCTTTCTTACTTTCTTTACCGTCTTTCTAGTTCTTTCTTTTCTTTCGTTCAACTATTTTCATGTTCTTTCTTCCCATTTTTTCTTTCTTTCTTTCTTTCCTTCTTTCTTTCTTTCCGTTCTTTCTTTTATTTCGTATTTATTTTCTTTCTTTTTCTTTTTTTCTTTCTTTCTTTCTTTCGTTCTTTCTTTCTTTCTTTCTTTACCATCTTTCTAGTTCTTTCTTTTTCTTTCCTTCAACTATTTTCTTGTTGTTTCTTTCTTCTTTCTTTCTTTCTTTCTTTCTTTCTATTTCAGTATATCTATATCAATATTTCGTTCTTTTTTCCTTGTCGATTTTTCAATTTTTTCTTTCTTTCCTTGAAGATGTCCTCCATATTTCACTTCCATTCTTTCCATTTTTCTTTTCTTATCTTTGGCAGAAGTGCCGATTAAGCCTACAGAATTACGTCATTATGTTAATCTATCTATCTATCTATCTATCTATCTATCTATCTATCTATCTAAGTCTTTGTATGAGTTGATTTCATGTATTGATTTATGATATGTCGCATATATAATTTGACACTTGATTTCCTTGATTTTTGACCCCAGCTTTCAACATGATCGAACAATGCATTACTTCACAACAATGCGCTATATTTTATGGCATATTAAACACATTTCATACCGCTCTCATAAAAAATCCTCCTACGTCCCATCAACTGACAGTCGTCCAGTCCGAGGACCCGGCTGCCTGAGGCAATGTGTTTACCATTTATTATTACAGTAAGCGGCAATTTTCAAGGGGAAAAATAGCGGGGAAAGAAGAAGAAAAAAAAAAGAAAAAAATAACCATCCGATGTTTCTATGCGGGTATTTATTCAACTTCGCTAAAGCTGACTATTATTATGCAACAGATTTTTTTTATTTTTAACCTCTGAATACTAACGTGATGATTTCACCGACTAGGCAAATCACCCACGTTCTGTCTCAATTGATGTTTGCGACGGTATGCACAAAAAACTTGGAAATACGTACGTTCACAAGAGAAAAATGAAATGACTCCAATTAAAGCAAAAATAAGTTTACTACTAGCGATGTTTTCTCTCATGACAGATTAACGGACTAGATCTTCATTTTCGGCCAGAGAGAACATCTGCCACCCATTTCCCCATCTCAGTATCACGACGGCACGGATCGCAACTCCCTAAGAGGCAGCTCAGAACTGGTTATTCTGTCATCCCGCGACATAAACTTCTAATCTTTCAGCCAAGAGCAATTTAATCCCGAGCGTTTTATGGGAATTTATTTAATTACTCCACTTCTATTCAGGATGTGCGTTGTGGCGCAGTGGATATCGGCTAGGAACGAGAAATCGGGGAACCGAGTTCGAATTCCAGCTGAATTCATTGCCTTCACTTACGCGCAAATACCCTTGGCAAAGGTATTAATCCGTCTCTTCCTTCCAGTTATGGGTTAAATAATAGGACAGATTGGGTCCTATAGCCTTGGTCGGCAACCAGTTTACCGCAGAAAGCAATGGCAACCTACTGCGGGATAATCTTCTGCCCAGTCAGTCATATCTCTTTCTAGACATGATCGCCCAAGCGTGTATCGCGCATGGCACTTGACTGACTATTCAGCCAGTGTTTTTAAAGTTTCTAATTCTAGTGTTTGTTATTTACGCAGATATAAACAGAAATTAAAAAATAAACTCGGCTCATGATTCATTCGAAGTTCTAATTTTAAGTCAAAATCTTGTTTAAAAAATCCTTGCTTCATCACCATTTTTTTCAACCGTGTCCAGAATTATTTACTTTGTTCTTCGATGACTAAAATGGCCAAGAACTATGACCAAAATCTCAGTATGGTGAGAAGATGGAGTAAATCCAGAAGGCAACAGTAAGAAAAAGCTGAAATCTTGCCTGTTTATCGAGTTTGATCCTCACTGGGTGCCTTACATTTATAACTTAGTACTAACTGAAGTTAGACTTATCATACACTTCTCGCAATAATATTAATAAATAGATTATAAATTGTCAATATACATATTTCTTTTACCACTTAAACGTTCTTTTAGTGGATACCCGTATTTAAGTAGACGCTCCGATTTTATATTAACACTATATTCTGCGTTGTGATGCAGTGAATATCGACTCGGAACGACAAATTGGGGTGCCGAGTTCGAATTCTAGTTCAATACCTTGCATTCACTTGCGCACAAATACCCTTGAGAAAGGTATTAATCCGTCTCTTTCCACCAGTTATGGGTTAAATAATAGAACAGATTGGGTTGTATAGCTTTGGCTGGCAACCAGTCTACCGCAGAAAGCAATGGCAACCTACTGCGGGATAATCTTCTGCCCAGTCAGTCATGTTTCTTTCGAGACATGATCGCTCAAAGCGTGTATCACGTATGACATTTAACTGACTGATATTTATTTAATACATATCCTTGTTTCTGCATATATATGTGTGTATTTGTGTGCATATGTGCATGTGTGTGTGTCTGTGGTTGCATGTATGATGGTTTTGGTCAAAGAGAAACGAAGGGTTATGTTCCATGACATCTGAAATGATGCAAACATAGCAAAACCTATATTCAAATGTTCACCGAAAACCTAGAAAACGGTCCGAAATATACAAAGCATAGACAAAAATCCTTCATAAAGAAATTTTGCTGCTTTGAACTAATTTTGTGTAAATGAAAAATTACTCCTCAAATAATCGCTATATATAATATGGAGTAATACGGAGTGCTAGAGAAAACCAATTTCAAGCATCACTATTGTTATATGAGCTCTGGTAAAAAAATGTAACTGAGACATTACGGTTATATGTCCCCAAAAATTCAGGCACTGATGACTTCAAGGACACATGGCCTAGTGGATCAAGTGACTTGATCCAAATAGTTGTGAGTTCAGTGAATTAAAAGTTAGAGAGTTGATTTAAATTAAGATAACTGAGACATCTGGAAGTGGCATAACTCATGGAACGAGAACAACCTACCCAGTGAACGAAATAAAGTTTTCAGTTCAAAATTCTAATCACCTGAAGAAGGTCAGAGCGTACAGCGGCCGAAATGTCGTGAATATAGCAACAAAGATGAGGACAACAATCTGAACAATGTAAAAAATGTAAACAATAATTCACCCAGTATTTTTTCCAATTTATCTTTCATTTGCCAAGTAAACATATATATATATATATATATGTGTGTGTGTGTGTGAGAGAGAGAGAGACAGAGAGAGAGAGAGAGAGAAAGAGATAGAGAGTTGAATATATGGATCCGACAAGATAAATTGAATAAGTAAAGAACAAGTAGGAAACAAAAAACTTATATATAATGATTAACCAGTTATTTGTCAGAATTAAATTAGACCAGTATTCACTTGTATTAATATGTGCTCAATATATATATAATATAGAGCTTTTAAATATTTTCATTCGGAAGTCAGTCGATTACGCAAATTTGGTTTCAAACTTTCGGTATCTTTAGGCGTTTTGTATTAACTTATTCTCCAACGCTTTTTTCAAATTAACGACAGGAACTTTCAGAATGCAAAACCGCTAAACACACACACACACACACACACACACACACATATATATATATATATATATATATATATGATTAATGCAAATAAAATTTGTCACTTAGCTGATTAATGATATAGTCATCAGCTCAATCCACAAGACTGATAGATGAACTTTTGCGAATGTTCATTCCACTCGTCAGGAAGTTTTAGTGAATAACTGCGGATCTTCCTTATTTTCGTTATTTTTAGGTTAAATTTAACATAACTAATTTTTGTGCTAACTGAGATGCTACTATTGCTGGGGTTAGACTGATTTTTTTCTTTTTCTGTGTTTGTAAGTAAATGTGTAATATACAAGTTTGACCAACATAGTTTTATGATATCGAATTTCTATTTTTGTGCTGTTGAATATCCTGCATTCTTTCTATTTAACGTAAATTTCTTGTAAGTTTTTATTAATATTTTTTTCCTTCAATTATTGTTAGGTCATTGAATTTATTTCTTTTACTTCCAGCCATGGATTAAATAGCAGTACAGATTAGATTTTATAGCCTTGGTTGGCAAATAGTCAACCGCAAAAAAATTGGCAATCTGCCACGCGAAAATCTCTGCCTAGTTAGTCATGAAAGAGACATGATCGCCCAAGCGTGTATCACGCATGTAATTTAACTGATTTACTGACTGGGGACTGCGCACCTAAGGACAGCTTCAGGATGGTGACCGTAATGTAGGCAGACCCCCTACTCAGATATAAGGACAAACAGAAGTACAATCATAAGTCAGTCAGCGTGCCTCTTTCATCTTCTGAAATCCTTGCTGCTGACCGTTGAAAATGCAAGACACGCCGACATGAAGAGAATAAAGAACTTTGAAAAATCTCGTTTGGTCCATCTTCGTGATCTAAGAACTAGGACCAATATTTGATCAAACGTTTCAACCTGCACCACGCAAAATCCTGTCATCTGCACTAAATGCGGCTTCATGTGTAAATCAGCCGCAGGATTAAAGTTCCATTTTAAGGCATCAACATAAAAAATAGTACTAAAAAGACTGTTGAGCCCTTACATGTCAGATCGACAGGAGAGTCTATCACACGCGCGTGCGCGCACACACACACACACACACACACACACACACAAACATATATATGTAATGTACCGAGAAAAAAATCAACACAGACGGTTATAAATCAAAATTTATTTTGACGATGTAACGAGTGAATCCAGTTGAATTCGTTGTATTCGCTTATGCGCAAATAACCTTAGGAAAGATATTAATCCGTCTCTTCCCTCCAGTTACGAATTAAATAACAGGACAGATTGGTTTCTATAGCCTTGGCTGTCAACCAGTTTACCGAGGAAAGTAACGGCAACCTAATGTGCAATACTTTTCTGCCCAGTCAGCCATGTCTCTTTCGAGACATGATCGCTTAAAGCGTGTATCACGTATGGCATTTAACTGACTGACTGAAATTTACATAATCTCATTCAGACCGTTGCAAAATAAATTTATTTTCCTGAATGAGATGATGTAAATTTATATTGTTGAAATAAATCTTTAGAAAATTTACAACCGTCTATGTGTTGAGTTTTCTTTTCAGTATTTTATAAAGATCTAGATTATATATCTCTATATTTATCTAATTAATAATTTATATTAATTGGATAAAATCTTTTGGATTATTCTCTCTGTCTTTACAAGTCTGCAATTCTCTCTTGGGTGTCCGAAAATTAAAGATCTATTTCTGCGACATAGAACATTAAAAAAAAACTCACTTTTATTTTTGTTTATCATGTTTAATATACGTTAGAATGGTTTCAGTTTTCAATTTCGTTTATAACTTTATACATCTTTTTCGAATTTAAATTTCATTCCTTTTCAGAACCTTGCATTCGTTTACGTACAAATACCCTTGGGAAAGGTATTAATCCGTCTATTCCTTCCAGTTATGGGTTAAATAATAGGACAGATTGGGTTCTATAGCCTTGGTCGGCAACCAGTCTACTGCAGAAAGCAATGGCAACCTACTGTGGGATAATCTTCTGCCCAGTCAGTCATGTCTCTTTCGAGATATGATTGCCCAAAGCGTGTATCACGTATGGCACTTAACTGACTGATTGATAATGAAAACACAAGAACGCATCTTTGTTGACCCCAGTCCTCAGGATTTCTTGGCATAGTTTCATAAAAAAAAGTTACCGCGAAAAAAATTACCGCCTAAAAAATTTACCGCCAAAAAATCAATAGTTTAGTTTAGAGAAGGTATTCAGTTATCAGTGCAGAAAATAACTCCGGGAAATCATCAAAACTGGGTTTGGAAACATTAAGATAGATTTGAAATTTGCAGGTATAGAGATGGAGCATATGTTGAATATTTTCTGAAAAGTTTTGGTGTACGATTTATAAATCCCTTTGTTTTGTATCATAATTAAGTCAATCAGTAAGTCAGTTAGGTAACATACATGGGCAATCATGTCTTCTTCAGCACGGTTTTTTCTTTTTCAGCTGCTGACTTTTGCATTATGGGTGTTCTTCATGAAGTTGTACGACGTCAAAGTGATAGGACCATTCGCAGAATATTTGCAAACCCTAGCAATGAGAACTTATCAAACAATTGGATCAGTCAGTTAATTGCCATACGTGGTAATTGCTTGGGCGATCATGTCTCGAAATAGGCATTACTGAGTGGACAGAAGTTTTTCCCGCAGTAGGTTGTTATTAGTTTCTGCGGTAGACTGGTTGCCAACCAAGGCTGTATAACCCAATCTGAACTATTATTTGATACATAGCTGAAAAAAAGAGACAGATTAATACACTTTTCCAAAGTGAATGCACCGACTTTGAACTCGGCTCTTCGATTTTCAAGATGATATCTACTGCACCACAGGGCGCACCCATAATTAAGTAACAATCAGAAAATTGTGACAGTTCTTTGTAAATTTGCCTAATATCATTGATACGATTAGGCCGATTAACTCTGGGACAAACAATCCATATATCCGAAGTGTCCTGAAAAGTTCTTTGCTTGACTAAAGTAAATGCCAAAAAAATGTGAAGTTAGGTCATCAGAGGTTGGTGAAACGGAGAACTTTTCAACACACACACACACACACACACACACACACATATATATATATATATTAAAAACAAAAATAGGGGTTGTTATATATATATATATATATATATATATATATATATATATATATATAAAGACAGAAAGTCTAAACAAGAGCCAACAACCTACCACGGTTTCGCCCTACGGCTCGTCAGAGCCAATTTCCCTAACGAGCCGTAGGGCGAAACCGTGATAGGTTGTTCGCTCTTGCTTAGATTTTCTGTCTTTGTTTGCCCTATTTTCGTGTTGAGCGCTTTAGTGTTACGGCTTTCGTCTTGGGGTTTTTCTCTTTCTTACGGGTACTTGACTTTTTGTTCATGTACTTCGTTTGTTTCTTTTTTTTACTTCCACTTTTTTTCCCTCCGAGTTCGTCCTCAGTGGGTTGTTCAAGACGATTTAAATTACAGCTTAATTAATACTAGTTTAGGCAGAGTAAGTTCTGTTAGTATTGGTATTGTCATTACTATAGTTAATATTATATATATATATATATATATATATATATATATATATATATATATATATATATATGAAGCATATTTATATATTATGCATATTTATACACTTTCGGATCAAGCACTTTCAGTTTTATAAAAATTATAAAAATATGGATATTATCCGTTTTTCAAAATTCTTAATTACTTTTAACAGATAAACAAACAAAGTCAACCGGATGTATTTGTGTTTATAATTCCAATTCCTAAATTGAAGATCTTTTAATTTTTTTTATATTATGATAAAGTTTTTAGGAATCTGTAACATTCTTCTTTGAGTTTATCTTTGTGCAAACAAAACAAAAAAGGTAAATGTTTTGGATGATGTATGCGGCAGACACTGCAAGCCGCCGCCGCATAATTGGGAAAAACAATATCGGGATTTGGATAAAATACAACAAATGACGAATTTTTTTTTTGTTTTGTTTTCGATTATACCTATTACTTAAAAAGATTACTTCGTTACTTATGTAAAAGCAGAAAGTCTTGGTTGGCAATAGAATCAATGGCAGACAGTTATAAATAGACAAAATGCTGATAATTTACGTCTAATTTGTTTAAATGCACTGACTATTGTTTGTTTCAAATGATACTAATTTAAGTAAACGAGGCACTAAAATAAGTAGCAAAGTAATCGTTTTAAGTCCTCAGAACATCGGTGTCCTTTAAAAACACGTAGATCATGAATGTAATTTCAATATTTAATGTTTTCTTTTCTTTAGGATTTCTATTTCATTTCCTCTATTTTTTGCTCAGCTTTCTTTTATTTGATGCAATCATTTTTTGTTACTTTTTTTATTCTTGCTTAATTTTTCATTTCTTTCTTTAATATTTACTTTTTTCGTTTATATTTAATTTTTATCATTTTCAATCTTTATTCTAGCTTTTTTTTATTATTTTCCTTTATGAATTCTAAAATATTTGTAAATCTTCCTTTTTATCTTGCATTTCGTTAACTCATAAATATTCTTCTGTTCATTTCGTTCAATATAAATACTATATTTCCTCTTTAATCTTTGGTTTTTCCCTCATTTATTAAAAAAAGGACTTTCTTTCATTCTGTGATACTATTCTCATCTAAGAATTTCTTGTTTTATATTGTAATAAAAAAATATAACCATTTTTGTATCATTACCTTCATTTTATATTTTTTCTTCTCGTTTTTCACATTCTTCTTCATTTCATTCCTTTTATTATCCTTTCCTCACATTTTTCATTCTTTTTAATTTTCTTCATTTTAGCAGCTTTCCGCTCATTTTTCCCATTCTTTTTCATTTCCATCATTTTATTTTTTTTTCCTCATGTTTTCTATTCTTTTTCATTGCTTTCATTTACTTGCATTTTTTCTCATTTTTTCCCATTTTTTCATTTCCTTCCAATTATTCTCCTTTCCTCTCATATTTTTCTTTTTTTTTTCGTTTCCTTCATGTTATCCATTTTCTTTTCATTTTTTCCTATTGTTCTTCATTTCCTTCCTTATATTCTCCATTCCTCTCATTTTTTTCATTCTTTTTCATTTCCTTCGTTTTATACACCTTTACTCTCAATTTTCCCATTCTTTTCAATTTTCTTCGGTTCATTCTCGCTTCCTCACATTTTTTATTCTTTTTCATTTCTTTCATTTACTTTCCTTTCTTCTCATTTTCCCATTCTTTTTCATTTCCTTCATTTTAGCTCATTGTCTCCTAATTATCTCATTCTTTTTCATTTCCTCCATTTTGTCTAATTTTCTTCTAGTTTTTCTCATTCTTATTCATTTCCTTTATTTACTTTCCTCTCTTCTCATTTTTTCATTCTATTTCATTTCATTCATTTTATCTCATTTCATTTAATTTTTCCCGTTCTTTTTCATTTCTTCCATTTTCTCTCACTTTCTTCTCATTTTTCCCATTCTTTTTCATATGCTTCATTTTATCACTTTCTTCTCATTTTTTATCCTTTTTCGTTTTCTTAATTTTATTTCATTGACTCTCATTTTTCCCATTTTTCTCATTTCCTTCATTTTATCTCCTGTTTTATCATTTTTTCTTTCTTTTACATTTCCTTCATTTAATTTCATTTGTTCTCATTTTTTCCCATATTTTTTTATTTACTTCATTTTTTTACTTTATCTTATTTTCATTTTCTTATTCTTTTTCATATCGTTCATTTTATTCTCGTTTACTCTCAATTTCCCCATTCTTCTCCATTTCTTTCTATTTATTCTCTTTTCCTCTTATTTTTTCATTCTTTTTATTTTTTTCATTTTAACTCATTTTCTACCATTTTTTCTCATTCTTTTTCATTTCCTACATTTTATCTATTTTCTTCTCATTTTTTCACTCTTTTTCATTTCCTTCATTTTATCTTATTTTGTCTCATTTTTCCCATTCTTTATCATTTCTTTCATTTTAACTCATTTTCTCCCATTTTTTTCATTCTTTTTCATTTCCACCATTTATCTGTTTTCTTCTCATTTTTTTCACTCTTTTTTCATTTCCTTCATTTTATCTCATTTCTTCTCATTTTTCCCATTCTTTTTTATTTCCTTCATTTCATCTCATTTCCTTTCATTTTTTCCCCATTCTTTTTAATTTCCTTAGTTTTATCTCCTTTCTCATCATTTTTTCATTTTTTTTTTCATTTTGTCATTTTATCTCATTTTATCTCATTTTCTCTCATTTTCCCATGCTTTTTCATTTCTTTCATTTTGTTTCCTTTCTTTTCGTTTTTCCTCATTCTTTTGCATTTTCTTCATTTTATTGCATTTTTTCATTTTCCTATTCTTTTTCTATTTATTTTTTATTTTATTTCCTTTCTTCTTGTTTTTCCCACTCTTTATCATTTCCTACATTTTATCTCATTTCCTCTAATTTTCCTATTCTTTTTCATTTATTTTATTTAATATAGATTTCTTTTCGTTTTTCCCATTCTTCTTTATTTCTTTCATTTATCTCAATTTCCCATTCTTTTTCATTTACTTATCTACTTTCTCCCCATTTTTTTCATGTTTTTTCATTTTTTTCAATTTATCTCCTTTCTTCTCATTTTTCCTATTCTTTTTCATTTCCTTCATTTTATCTCATTTCCATTAATTTTTCTATTTTTTCATTTATTTTGTTTAATCACTTTTCTTGTTTTCCCCATTCTTCTTCATTTCTTTCATTTTTTATCGTTTCCTCTCATTTTTCTCAATTTTATTTTCATTTCCTTCATTTTATCTCCTTTCTTTTCAATTTTACCATTCTTTTTCAGTTCTTTAATTTTATCTCATTTTTTCTCATTTTCCTATTCTTTTTCATTTCCTTCATTTTAACTCATTTCCTCCCATTTTCTAATGGTTTTTCATTTCCTCCATATTATCTCTTTTCTTCTCATTTTTTTCATTTTTTTCATTTCCTTAATTTTATCTCATTTCCTCCCATTTTTCCCATTCTTATTCATTTCTTTCGCTTTATCTCATTTCCTCTCATTTTTTTCATTCTTTTTCATTTCCTTATTTCTTCTTATTGTTTTCATGTTTTTTTCCTTTCTTTCATTTTGTCTCATTTCTCCTCATTTTCCCATTCATTTTCATTTATTTCATTTTATTTCCTTTTTTCTCGTTTTCCCCATTCTTTTGCATTTTTTTCATTTTCTCTCATTTTTTCATTCTTTTTCATTTCTTTCATTTTATTTTATTTCTTCTCAATTTTCCCGTTCATTTTAATTTCTTTCATTTTGTCTCATTTTCTTTCATTTTTCCCATTCTTTTTATTTCGTTCATTTTATCCTCTTTCTTCTCGTTTTTCACATTTTTCTTTAATTTCCCCCTTTTTTTTTCTCATTTCCTCTCATTTTTTCCCAATCTTTTTTCAGTTCTTTTATTTTATCTCATTTTATCTCTTTTTTCCTATTCTTTTTCATTTCCTTTCATTTATCCTTCTTTTCTCTCATAGTTCTTTTTTTCATTTCCTTCATTTTTCTCCTTTCTTTACGTTTCCTATTCTTCTTATTTCTTTCATTTTTTTTCTTTTTGGATACCTCTCATTTTTTCATTCTTTTTCATTTTTTTCATTTTATCTGCTTTCCTCACAATTTTTTTTATTCTTTTCATTTCCTTTCTTTTCATACTCCTTTTCTCTTAATTTTCTCCTTTTTTTCATTTCCTTCATTTTATCTCTTTTCTTTTCATTTTCCCATTTCTTTTCATTTCATTCATTTTATCTTCAGTCCTTTTATTTTTGTCTTTTCTTTTTGCTTTTATTTAATTTAATCTCTTTTCTTTTCATTTTTCTCATTCTTTTTATTTCTTTTTATAACATTTTCTTTTTTCCTTTCCATTTATATTTTTCTTATCTTTTTTTTTTCTCCTCTTATTTTAAGACACTCTTCTTTCTTATTTCATCGTTTATTTTAACCAAACTATCATTTCCGGGCACTATCATTCGCTCATTTTTTCTTGCTTTTTCTTTCTTTTTTATTTAATCCATCAAATGTTATTAATCCAATAAAATATTTTTTTTTTCATCGAATATTTTAATTTTGTTTTTTTCACACTTCTTTGACCGTACGATTTATTTTATCAATTTTGGGTTTTTTTCTTTAATTTTCGAAAACAGTTGCACACCTTCTTTCTTACTTTCTTTTATCTTTATTCATTCTAACATTTATTTTCCGTTTCTTTCTTTCTGCGTTTATTTCATTCATTTTATTTCACATTTACTGACCTTCAACATCACTGTCTTTCACCTTCTTTCATTCCTGCAATTATTATTCCATTTCTTTTTCTTTTTTCAATTTAGAGCACAATTCCATATTTTCTTATACACTTTCGTTTATCTTCTTTCATTCTCATATTCATTCTCAAATTGCCCTTTCTTTCTTTTTTCATAAATTTAGGACATAATTCTTCGCCTTCTTCATCACTTTCTTTTACATCATTCTTATATTTATTTTCCTTTTCTTTCATTCATTCATTCATTCTTTCTTTCTTTCTTTCTTTCTTTCTGTAATCTTAAAATATATATTTCTACTTTGTTTCATTTTATGATAATATCTGTTCATTTTTCTTATCTAATTTCTCTTTCATTTAACATCAATTTGTTTCTTTTTTCTCTTCTTTCTTCCATTTTAGGGCAAATTTCGCCCGCAGTCTATCGCTATTTGTATTTTTCATTTATTATTTATTTAACTTCTTCTCATTTTGCTAATTTTAGATTACAATTCTCATGTACTTTCACACTTATTTTTACCATTCATTTCACGTAAGATCTGTTTTAATTTTATTCTCATCATTTATCGTCTGCTTAGTTCAGGGTGACATCACATATTCTTTCTTAAAATCTTATTTTTTTACTTTACTTCTTTCTTACATTCAAATATTCTTTCCTTTTTTTTTTCTTTCTTTTTTCCTGCTTTCTGTTTATATTACTTGGGGTCACATTTCTGACTTTCATTTTAATATCTTTTTACTTGTCTTCCTTATCTGTACTTATTTATTGATGTTTACTTTAATTAATCTTAAAATCTGTTTTACCCATTCTTTACTTTAAGACATATTTTCTACTTCTTTCTTGCTTCTTTTCTTTCTTTCTTTTTTTAGTGTATAATCTATATATTTTCTCATTTATCTATGTTTCTTTCATCATTGGATATATTTTTCTTTTTCTTTTTTATTTTAATGAAAATTTTTCTTTCTTTCTTCCACCTTTCTTTCTCACTTTCTTTCTTTATTCCTTTTAATTCTAGGGAAGTTTCTATTTTTCTTTACTTCTTCTTTCTTTTTTCTTCTCTCTTCCACTTAGAACAAATTTTCATTTTTTCTTTTCAATTTTTTTCATCTTTGTTTTGTTTTTAAGATATTTTTATTTCTTATTTTCCTTTATTTGATTATACATTTTCTCTTCTTCTTTATTACAACTTTTCCATCTTAAAATCTATTTTTCTCTTTTATTGACTTTATCTCTTGTTCAATTTTAAAGCCAAATCTTTAATTTCCTTTTTTCTTTTTCTGTTTTTTTTTTTTTTTTGGGCTTCTTTTCACATTGATGCCTATTTTACTCTTTCTTTCTTTCTTTTTTCTTTTTTCTTTCACTTTCTCGTTTGATTTCTTTACTCTTTTTATCTCCCATTTTTCTTTCTTTCTTTCTTTCTTTCTTTCTGTCTTTCTTTCTTTCTTTCACAGTAGAATTACTCCTTTCTTTCCCACCATGTTTTAAGTTTCTTTCATCTTATATATATGCTTTATTGCCTTTCTTTTTTTCTTCCTTTTTTCTTTCTTTTTCTTTCTTTCATTTCATGGAACAATTACTCATTTGCCTTTTCACTTTCTTTCATTCTAAACTATATTTATCAATTCTTTGTTTCTTTCATTCATTTTAAGGGTTCATTACTGCTATCTTTCCTACTGTCTTTTATCTTTTGATAGACATTTCCTTATTTTTACCTCTCATATTTTTAGACACAATTCGATTATTCTTCAAACTTGATTTATCTTCTTTTATATAAAGATCTCTTTTTCTTACATAATTGTTTTCCTTTCATCTTCCAATCTCTCTTTTTTTCTCTATCTTTTTGTTTCTTAATAACCTTTCATTTTCGAACACTATTTCTTCTTTCATTCTTTCTTTTTTTTTTCGTTTTCTTTATTCATGAATTTCATGCGAATTTCATTATTTTTCTTAATTTCTTTCCATATTTCATCGCTATTTTGTGGTACATTTCTTTCTGTCTCTTTTTCGTTCTTTTTTCTTTAATTTTTCTCTTATTTTCGGCTTTTTCTTTTCGATTTTTCTATATTTACATACTCGTTTTTTCTTTCATGTTTTTATTTGTTTTTTTGTTTTTTTTTTGTTATTTTTGTCCTTTTCCTTCTCGCTTTTTTCAATTCTTTTGTGCTTGCTTCAGTAAGGCATAATTTTTAAATGGCTCTTTTTCTTTTTTCTTTTTCTTTTAATCATTCTTTTTATGTTACTATTTCTTCGTTTCTCTCTCTCTCTCTCTCTCTCTTTCTCTCTCTTCCTTTCTTTCTTTGACATTCCTTTCCACTCACTCTTTTCTTTTATCCTTTATCTTTTATTTCTCTAAATTATCCCCTCCAACACAGCAGAATCTAATCCTACCCCAACACACCTTCCCTTCAGCTCACTTCCTTTTTGCTATTCTTTAATTCCTCTACTCCTACTGCTACCATCATCCCACTTCAGTTAATAATATCGACATTCAACCAGTTGCAGGTCTTCGTCACGAGAACCCCTCCCCTCTGGCACATCAGGTGGGTGTGGTGTTCTCTCTGCATCAGTCTTCTCCTCCCATACTGGATCTTCATATTGGGCTGTCCGTCAGTTTTCACCCCATGATCAGTCCAGCAAATCAGAGAGCCCGATTAACTTGACATGACGCATTCCCTGGAAGCTTCTAATGACCATTACCAAATTTAAAACCCACTCCCGTACCGGATTGCGTTCAGGAGCAAATTTAGATGATGAAACGCACCTGTTGCAAGATTTTCATTGGTCGTTTTGTCGAGAGGCACCCATCCTCTCGCAAAGGCGTACTCACACTAATGAGTTGAAGGGGGAAGAGGGAGGAATGAAAGAAGGAGAGATCTATTCTCGATGCGAACATTCAGTGGTTCGACGTGTGGGGGCCGGAGGAGAGATCACGTGTCTTGGCTCGTATGGTAAGCAGATGCGTTCATCTTCACAGTCACATTGCCAAGAAAATGGCCAGTTTGAAATTTGAATTATAACAGAAATTAGTTAAGACTTATGGTATAAAGAAATACAGAGAGCCACATTTAGGTGCTACTTGGTAAAGAATTTCAGCTTACATTCAGAAGATAGGAAGAGGGAATACACGCATATACATACATTTACAAAAAATAGATAGATAGATAGATAGATAGATAGATAGATAGATCAAAACACAACAAACAGGGATAGATAGATAGATAGATAGATAGATAGATAGATAGATAAAGAACAGACTTAGATAGATAGATAGATAGATAGATAGATAGATAGATAGATAGATAGATGAGATAGAAACAGACTGAGATAGATAGATAGATAGATAGATAGATAGATAGATAGATAGATAGATAGAAACAGACTGAGATAGATAGATAGATAGATAGATAGATAGATAGATAGATAGAAACAGACTAGATAGATAGATAGATAGATAGATAGATAGATAGATAGAAAGAAACGGACTGAGATAGATAGATAGATAGATAGATAGATAGATAGATAGATAGATAGATAGATAGATAGATATAAACAGACTGCGATAGATAGATAGATAGATAGATAGATAGAAGAAAGAAAGAAAGATTTGCATACATATATGGAATCCATTACACCAACCAATGAGATGTTGCTACACAAATATACATTATATTCATAAGTACCTCTAAATATTCGCTAAAAAATGAGTATACACAATGAAAAATGGACAAAATGAATTAAAACAAAATTTTATTGTCAACCATTTTTATTGTTATTATTAAGAGGAAAGACCAAAATAATATTTTTAATTTTTAAACTATATTTTTATACATTTTAAAAAATTTGAAATTAAAAATGTATTTTTCTTGCGTCAGCCAGGAAGCATAAATTAATTAGGAAATGTTAACATTTGTTTCATGATTGGAAATTCTTGCCAAAATAAAATAATTGTTAGATTTTAATTAAACTTTTAGTACTTATTCACAAATTAATTAAATTATTTTTTTAGAAAATCTTGATAAAAATCTTTTCTTTTTTTATATTTGTTGCCTCTATCACCACCACAAATTGATTTCATGGATTTTCAGGATTCATTTTTGTAGAGATTAATATTTACATTAGTTATAAGCACACGTCCTTGGAAATTTTAATTCATCAATTTTATTTATCAAACATGATCACCAGTTAGAGAAAATCAGCTCAGAATCACAAAATAAATAAATGCAATAAGACCAGCGCATTATTTAATTAAAAAACCTTTTGTTTACTTTTATACATACGATATATTATGGACAAGATCCACTATTTTTTATTTTGTTTTTAAATCATTTCACCCCAAGCAAGGCAGGACTGTCACTAGTTCGCATGGGGTGACTGTGAGAGAGAAAATGGGTACAGAGGGTCTTGAATAAAGGCTAGAGGATGGGTGGTATTCAAGAGGATGGGTGGATACAAGATGAAAATTGATGCTGTATTTCAAATTTTTGGGATCAGGGAAGTATGTAAACAAGTTTATTAACATAAAAAGAACCAACGGTTGTCTGTTAAATTTTTATTTTATTTTATAATTTTCGAATTTTATTTTTGGTCTTATATATTGTGCTTGCAATTGTGAATAAATTGTCCGAAGCAGTGGCGATTCTACACAGGAGATGGACAGAAAGGACCAAAGCCCCTCCAAAGAAGAAAGAGCACTGTTTTAAATTAATGTTTTGAACGTTTTTAATATTTTCTTCGTTCCTTATTCACCTGTATATATATATATATATATATATATATATATAACATTTGTAAATGGGTTATTACGCGACCTAGGTTTCTAACATATGGTGTATCAGGCGACTTGCAATAAATGATTTTACCGTTTACCGTTTTTATTAAGAACGCTCTTTTTTGAATGCTCACGTGACGGGGAATTTTTGAACGCGCAATTTTTAAAATTTCAAGAAATTATAACGTTTTCATCCATGGTTGTATAAACCTAATAGGTATTTTTTTTTTTTTTTAGTATGGTTAGACTTAGCCATAATTTCTGTTCTTTCATTCAATAGACCATTTTTTTTTGTGAGTAGCTAACTTTTATTCCTGCCACAGTTTATATATTTTGCCACCGTTGGCTGTTTTCACTATATTACACGCTATGTCTGGGTCTTTTCCATATTTTGATTTCAATTTCCACGCGTGGCTAGCCAATTTTGTACAGTTTTTTTTAAGTTTTCTATTTTTAATGTAGACTTGTGATTGAACCACCTGGTCTAAAAGGTGTCTTTGGTTGATCCCAAATATATTTTATTTTGACCATTTAAGTCATGTACTTTTGCCTTGTAAATGACTTCTATGTATTACAAAAATCCTTGAAGTGGCTATTTATGTTTTTCCCTGCAGTTACCTTCTTTATTAGTTATTCTTTATATATATATATATATATATATATATATATATATATATGTGTGTGTGTGTGTGTGTGTGTGTGTGTGTGTGTGTATACATATGTAGGTATGGATATCAATAAGTATATATGGATATACACGCAAGTACACACACATATATAAATATTTTTCTGGTCTTAATAAAACAGTGCTCGATGTAATATAACAGAGCTTATAAGTATATATAAATAAATATACATAATATCCTACGTCTGTAGTATGACTCGCAGTTGCATGTACGATGCAATCATCAGGTGCGTAGGCACTATGCAATGATCAGGTGCATATTATGACCATATTTCATTATAGACACCTGATATTTGCATAAGGCATGAAACTCCGAATTGTGGTATAGACGTAAGATATATATATATATATATATATATATATATATATATATATATATATATATATATATATATTATTATTATTATTATTATTATTATTATTTTCACGCAATACAAGGACGATGAGCGAATCATGGTAGAAAGTTACTGTAGGGCTTATACTACCGTAGGAAAGGACAAGCTTTAGGAGTATAGAGATGAAGAGAGAAGGAGGAAAAATTATATTCTACGTATGCTTCTTACACAATTTACATAGAGTAGGCCGATGCGAAGCACCGAAAAAGAAATACTAATAATTACAACAACAACAAAAATAGCTCACCTATTACGAAGAACTATAGCCATGTAATATGTGCGTGATCTTTTATTTATTTATTTATTTATTTATTTGTTTGTTTGCTTATTTATTTTTACGAAAAAGATCAGAGTAAGATGTAATGAAGCCATTTCTAACCTTAGGTCTCTGATTGGTACTCAAACGGAAATGTTTATAAAACAGAAACACAAGGAAATAATAATAATAATAATAATAATAATAATAATAATAATAATAATAATAATAATAAATCCAATGTTGACAAAGTTAATACTCATCGATGGTTACGTGCATCTGGATTAAAGTCTGAAACTGAAGGCTTTATTCTTGCAGCACAAGACCAAAGTCTTTTCACTAGAAACTTTCAGGCAAATATTATGCATAATAATATGGATCCAAAATGCAGGTTTTGTGATAAACACCAAGAAACAATAGACCACCTAATCTCAGACTGTTCTGTGCTTGCCCCAAATGAATATAAAAATCGCCACGATAGAGTTGGGCAATATTTACATTGGGCAATGTGCAAACATTATGGAAAAGCTGTAAACAAACACTGGTATGAACATCACCCAGCACCGGTTACAGAAATAGAAGATGTAACCATTCTATGGGATTACACCATCTACACAGACAGAAAAATTGAAGCAAACAGGCCAGACATTATTGTTAAAAACCAGAAGGAGAAAACTTGTCTATTAATTGATATGGCTTGTCCAGCGGATTGTAACATAGCAATCAAGGAATTTGAAAAACTGTCAAAATATAAAGACCTGGAAATTGAAATAGAAAAAATGTGGAAATTGAAAACAAGAGTTGTGCCAGTGATAGTAGGTGCACTTGGAATGATAAAAAATGGAACAAAACAACACATTGAAAGAATCCCTGGAAACCCCAGCTTAAGAGATATACAAAAAATTGTCTTATTAAGTACAGCCCACACACTAAGGAAAACTTTATCTATGTAATGCTGGGGGTGATAGGGAAGATAGAAAAACATGAAATGGAGCCATAACAACACGCCACTACCTGCCTTAGGTCTCCCCGCAGACTTGGTTGGTAGTGAGACCAAAGCAGAAATCGAAATATGATGAAAAATGACATAATAATAATAATAATAATAAATAAATAAATAAATAAAACAGTAATGCTACGTCATAAATACTTAACTTTATTAACCGAATGTTAACGTTTCATTTTGCCATTAAATTTTTTGACAATTAATTTCGTTAACAGAACAAGTGATGGTAGCAAAAAACAATAATGTTTTTTAAGTAATTAACACCAAATTTATTAACAGGAGCAGTAGCATCAACAGTAAAATATAAATAAAAATAACCATCTATTTTTTTCATGGTTAAAAATATATCATGTATTATTTTTTTAGTATAATATTGTTTTGTCTCATTGAATAGCCCCCTTTTCCCATTACTTTTTCCCATGTCTTTCTTTTTGAATTCCAACTTCGTCTCTGTCACTTAGCAGCTCATTTAGGAGAAGGAAAACTCCGAACAACCTGCAAGGAGCCTAAGAGTGATTGGCTGCTGCGTTATGAGGTCGCGAATGATTCCTTACAAGCTTCGGAAGTCTGTCTGTATAAGACCGTTACCCAATGTGCTGGACAACTTGGGGTAAACTTTTGGACCCATGCGTCACTCGTGGGAACAATATGGGAACTAAAGGTCAAATCAAAAAGTCCAGTATGGCACGTGCAATAGATAAACAGAGAACCCACCCCTCAGCTGGTGATTTACCTGAGGGCAAAAATTCTGCCATAGAAACAAACTCCTATACAAATAATAAATCTTCAGGTCCCCACAACCAGACTTGCGAATTCTTCAACTTGATTTACAACCGTTCATTTCAAGAAAGAAAATTTAGAATTGTCTCGTGAGGCGTACAAACTCGTTACGACTAAAATTGCTGTCTGTCAATCATCACATGCAACCTCTCCTGCCTCCCATAAGCATCGCCCAAGCGAGTCTCCGTGTTCTTGACAGGCTCCACCGGAGAATCAGTAATGTGATAGGTGTTGACTTGGCGGCTAGACTACAGCCACTTTCCCACCGACGAGATGTTGCTTCCCTGTGTCTGTTCTATAAATACTTCCATGGTTTCTGCTCCAACGAACTTAAGTCACGGTGCCTCCGCAACAGGTGTTTACTCGTGCAACCAGACTGGCATCTGGGTCTCGCCCATTCACAGTTAGATCAACCAAATGCAGACGACACTTCTACTTCTTCAGCTTCTTTTCTCGCACTTCCCGCCTGTGGAACTCGCTTCCTTATTCTTGCTTTCCTGACGGCTACAACCTCCAAGAATTTAAATGCAAGGTTAATACTCATCTCTTAACTACTTGACTCTAATTCTTTCCACACCGCCCTGTATGACCTTTCCTTTCTCTCCGCCTTTGCAACTATCATCACACCTGTATTACCATCCTTCTCTTGCTCCTTTCTAACTGGTTTGTCCTTCTCTTCAATCTCCTAATCTTTTTCTCTTATGTAGCCCCCTGCACATCAGTGGCGTTACCGCCTCGCTCGGGGTGATATTATTTATAAAAGAAAAAAAATTCTATGAAGCGTTGCACTAACCACAGAAGAAACATCACTTGCCAAACATATGACATTCGGTAAGATAAGTTTCGACAAGCGATTAGAAAGTACATTGACGAAAATAAATTAGCCAACGTAAGAAGTTACATCATATGAAATATCCGATTGACATGTGCTGAAATTAAAGAAATAAAAAGAACTGCCACAAGAATAGGTAAACATGAAAGGGAACCAGAAATGAACATATAATGTACAAACGTCACACAAACCACAGATCATAATGAAGAAACTGAGATACGCACCAATCACTGTGAAGATAATGCTGAAAGTTTGGAACAGTTAGATCTTAGTCGCTCACAAGACTGCAATAAAACGAGTCCCAAACCCATTGAACCGAATTCTTTTACGGAAAACAAGAATAGTGTGAAAGAAACCAAGGAATATAAGACACAAAATATTGAAATGAAGGAACGATAACAACTCCAAAAGTAACAGCCAACAAAGCATGACATCAAACTATTTAACTCTATAATGAGCACTCTGGATAGAATAGACCCACAAATAAATCTCAATGAAGCAATATATCCATCAGCAATAGCAGCAACTAAAAAATTAAACATCAAAATAAAAAAGGACAGTCTCACAGGCATGAAGATCCACCTTCGCAAAGAACAATAGAGAAAAAAATGAAACAACTTTTATTTTATCAGTACTCGATAAACTGGCAATAGGAACAAACGTAAAGACTAGAAAAGACAGAAGAGTCAAAAGAAAATACAAAATTAGGAATGAAAATTAAGTACTTTAAGGACTATCAGCTAAAGAAAAAATAAAGTAAACAATAAAACTAAAGTCTCAATAAATCAGACGCTATGAAAAATGATGACGTTTCTAGACAGAAGATCTTTCAAAAGAATAAATTTTACACAGAAATAGGCAAACAAAAATTAAAGTGACAACCCAACCCACAACCGCAAACAATGGAGAAATTTATATAGTTCTGTGAAAAATATGGGCTTTCCTAAAGAACATAACAAAGAAAAAGAACGGATTATGCAAGAGATAGAACAGATGAAAAATAAACCAGAACAAACAGATAGTACCTACTATCGCCCGGTTTCACACTCCACCCCCTTCTATTGAACAGGAGTAGAGGTGATCACATTGTTTCTTGTTTAGGAAGGGGTTCCCGGTCCTCCTAACTCCTCCTTCGGTCTTAGTGGTAGTTCAATTGGAAGCTCTTTGCTGTTAGTGAGTGTGGTGGCAATGTCTCTCCATTCTGAGGGTACCGGGTTGGCAGTTTCCTGGTTGCTGCTTCCGACTGGTAGTTAGGAGCCCGAACTCTTGCGTAGCGTCTTGAGAGGCTGCTCTGATCAACAGTTGAATAATATCGGGGTTCCTGTAGTGCCATATCGCGCATGGACGGGCGTCCCTTCATGAACCTCCGGTGGGCAACCCTGAGGCCACATTATGCTGCAGGCTGCGCCAGTCTCTATTCCTCACATGCTGCAAATAGTAACCAACTGATTCTGCCCTAGTCCTCTCTCCTCAACCAAAAGACCATGAAAAAGAACAAACAAAATACCAAAATCAAACCAGCTACTCGGAAAACGCCTAAACCTCTCTGTGTCTCTTTCACTAACATACACGGTATCCGAACTAACTTTTATAGCGTAGAAGCATTCCTCCAAACTAACTCACCTGATATCTTAGCCCTATGTGAAACTAACCTTGACCCGTCTATCCCCTCCTCTGAGTTCTATGTTCCTGGTTACCTTCCCCTCTTCAGGAAGGACTCCAACGTCCATATGCATGGGTTTGGTATATATGTCAGTGAACACCTCCCCCTAGCTAGAGTAACATCTCTCGAATCCCTGGACCAGTCTTTCATGTGCTTCCGTCTCTCACTTCTAAGCTCTGCTAGCTATCTCTTCTTCCTCTACCGCTCCCCTTCCTCCTCTGACTGTTCGGTACTTGACAGCATATCTGACAATATCGACAAGGCCATTTCTTCGCACCCATCTGCCCATATTTTTGTGTTTGGCGACTTTAACGCCCACCACACTAAATGGCTGGAAAACTCTGTAACCGGCCCTGCTGGTGTCCACACTTTTAATTTTTCGATCTCCCAATCCCTTACGCAAGTGGTGGATTTCCCCACGCATTTCTCCAATAGCCCTAACGGAAGGGACTCGCTACTAGACCTCTGCTTCACTTCCACCCCAAATTCTTGCTCCACCAGACAGCTCTGCCCTCTCGAAAATTCTGACCACGCCGTAGTCTCTGTCAACATCTCCTTCCACTCCACCACTACTCAAGAAACCCAGACCAACAGAATATCCTACTGCTATCAAAGAGCAGACTGGGATTCATTCCGTGACTTCCTCTGCGACGTCCCTTGGAACAATGTTTTTAGTCTTTCCATCGAAAACTGTGCATCAGAGGTTTCCTCCTGGGTTAAGGCTGGCATCGATGCATTCATCCCTGCCAGGAAATTTCAGCTTAAATCCAATACGTCTCCCTGGTTCTCGCCCGCTCGCTCGCACGGCCGCCATTGCCCACCGGAATCACTTCTTCCGGCTTTATCGTAGCCACGTGTCGGACCAAAACAGGCGCCTTTTCGCCTCAGCTCGTAATAAGTGTAAAAAGACACTTAACGAAGCTAAGATGCTGTTTGCTGCCAGGATGAAGCAGCGGATAGCATCCTCCAAGTTTGGTACCAAAGACTACTGGCGCCTCTGCAAACGCGTGCTTAGCAAGAGTAAGTTCTCAATACCCCCACTAATAAATGAGTTTGAGGTCCTCACCTCCTCAGCGGACAAGGCCGAATGCTTTGCTCATAGATTCTCGACCAATTCGACTCTGGATTCGTCTGGAATCCATACACCCGATTTCCCATCTAGAACTGAGGCCCAATTGAATTACTTCCACATCACGCCCTCTCTGATTTCTAGCATAATCTAAAAACTGGACCCTCACAAAGCGAGTGGTGGGGATGGAATCCCAATCATAGTTTTGAAGAATTGTGCCCCTGAACTCTCCTCTATCCTTTCTAAGCTCTACAACCTCTGCCTATCTTCCTCCTGCTTCCCTGCCTGTTGGAAGTCTTCTTCTGTGGTTCCAATATTCAAGAACACTGGTGAACCATCGGACCCCGCAAATTACCGCCCCATCAGCCTTCTTCCGATTTTCGGCAAAGTGTTCGAAGCCATTATCAATGCCGAGGTCGTTCAGCATCTCACAGCCCACGGGCTTCTCTCGGACAAAAAATATGGCTTCCGCTTCACCAGGTACACTGCTGATATGCTAACGACCATCACCGAGTATATATACCAGGCTCTCGACAAGAATGGTGAAGCCCGAACCGTCGCCTTGGATATCTCTAAAGCATTCGACAGAGTATGGCATACCGGCCTTCTACGGAAACTGCGAAGCTATGGCATAACTGAACTTTTGTTGGATTAATCCAGTCATTCCTCTCTAACCGCACACTGAAGGTGGTATTAAATGGACATGCCTCCCAGAACTACCATACAAATGCGGGTGCACCACAAGGCTCTATCTTAGGTCCTACGCTCTTTCTAATCTATATCAATGATCTCCCCGATGCCATAAGATCACAAGTAGGCATGTACGCCGATGATACCACAGTTTACTCTCGCCCCGATCAAAAATCTGGTGTTGGTGACAAGGCGAACCTCGCTGCCGATCTTGAGAAGGACCTCCAATCCGTAGTGGATTGGGGTAAGAAATGGCTCGTAAAATTCAATTCTTCCAAAACGAAGCTGCTGTCAATTAACCACCACAGACAACCGCACCTCCCTCCCATTAGCATGGAACAGGCTTGCCTCCCAGAGAGTAAATCACTACGCCTGCTTGGCCTGACACTCTCAACGGACCTCAAGTGGAATGACTACGTCGAATCCATTGCTAAATCCGCAGCTATGAAAGTCGGCTCTATGTGCAGGGCTCGGAAATTCTTTCCGACTAAATCTATCCTGCAATTACATAAATCCACCATCCGCCCGTGTATTGAGTACTGCTGACACATCTGGTCGGGTGCCCCTTCTATTCTCCTCGGGGTTCTTGACAAAATACAACGGAGAATCTGTAATGTTATTGATACCGACTTGGCAGACCGCCTGCAGTATCTCTCTCACCGGCGTGAAGTGGCTTCCCTGTGCCTCTTCTATAAATACTTTCATGGCTTCTGCTCTGACTAACTTAAATCACTGGTACCCCCTAGATGTGAATTTGCACAAGATACTAGATTGGCAACTAGGTCCCACCCTTTTACAGTGAAACCGATGAAATGTAACCGCAATTTCTACTCCAACAGCTTCTTTCCACGCACTTCCCGCCTGTGGAATTCCCTACAGCATGCTTGCTTCCCAGACGGCTACAACCTCCAGGAGTTTAAATGTAAGGTCAATAGACACCTCCTAACACACTAACTCACACCCACTCTCTCCAACTCTCTCCCTATGTACATCCTAAGTCGTCTATCATCCTCCTTCTGACATTTCCTATATCCAATCCCTCTATGTAACCCCCTGCGCTATAGTGGCAGTGGAATTCCTTGCTTGGGGTGACACGATTAAAAAAAAAACAAAAAAAAAACATGAGCTGGAATCACAGACGAGGATGTTAAAAGTGCTGCGAAAAAATACAGAACTGGAAATTTCCTGTAACAGATAAAATTCCTAATTTTTGTCTCTATTATTTAAATACAGCACACTAAAACTAGCCAAAGTGCTTCAAAAAATGATCAATGATCCTACTAAAGTTAGGCATGGGTAAGACTTTGTGTTTAAGTTTTGTTTAACGGCATATCAACACCTCTGTGGGTTATTTAATGCCAAAAAGGTTGGGTTTTAAGATTTTTTTTAAATGTTCGGTTATAGTGAGAAGGTTGATTTAGTCAGATTTTGATGAAAATTTTTGTTTTTATTCCTTTTTATTTTAGAAAACTGAAAATGTCTTCTAATTTTGTATTAAAAAATGTTTTGCTGAGAATAATTTTTCTTCAAAAATGTGTTACGGTAATAATTTTTCTTCAAACATGTATATATTTCTATGAAAGTCTATTTTTACGTTTATATTTCTATAAAAGTGTATTTTTTTACTTTCATAGTGATTTGACCAGAGTTTGGGGTTAACTATTTGCCATAGCTGGGACCCTAACAAGTGCTACCATTTCGGTCATGGTGGACCTGAGAACAACAGCAATTACAAGGTGGTTCCATGCTCCTCACAACCTTCCAATACAATTTAGAAATCAGTAATACGGAGTGCCAGAGAAAATTATTTTGACACTAATAATTTTCTCTGGCACTCCGTATTACTGATTTCTAAATTGTATTTATTTTTATGCTTGGTCGGCTTAGGAGAATTTTGTAGCCTAACATATGCGCTGATTCCTTAAGTTTACGTAGTTTCTAGTGGCGTTCTCTATCTATTATTTTAACTTCATCCCATAGAGAGTGGTGATCCCCTTTCTCCCTCCAATAGTCTGAATAATGTAAATAGTGTAAATACTACCTCATCTCAGAAATATAGACAAATACTGAATTCCTTTTCTTACCCATGCCTAGGTTCTGGACATGACGATAAACTGCATCCAGCAGCAAGGCCTCTGATTGGACGCTTGATTTATAAAAGTATTCGTGTATAGGTCGACACTTGATTATAACCAAAATCGTTAGTGGATATATCAAGGTTGACAATTAATTTTTGTTAGATTCATTCTATAGGATGTGTAGATACTAACCAGCCTTCAATCAACTAGCCAACCAACCAACCAACCAACCAACCAACCAATCAACCAACCACACACCCGACCAACCAATAAACCAACCAATAAACCAACCGACCAGCCAGTCAACTAACCAACCAACCAACCAACCAATTGGCAAAGCAACCAACCAACCAGCCAGACAGCCAGTCAGCCAGCCAGCCAACCAACCAACCAACCAACCAACCAACCAACCAACCAACCGGCAAGCCAACCAACTAACCTGCCAACCATCCAACTACAAATGATGGCTAGATATGGTTAGTAAAATAAAAGTACTCATTAAGCTGATTGGCTTCTTAGGCAGTAATATAAAAATTATCTGCTTAGATTTTTTGGTATCTCAACACTGTTAAAGATTTCATTTATTATTTCTGTATTTTTGTCTACGCCAAAATCGTTTAAGACTGTCAGTATCTCTAAGTGTCATCTATATATCTTATATATTTCAGCAAATATAAATGAACCTACAGGAAAGTGATTATGCTGTTGACACCTAAGGGTCATTTAGGCCCAGAGAATGTAGAAAGTCTCTCTTCAATCTTGTGTTAATTATCGGTGTAGATTAGACTTTCTAGCCTTGATTTCTAGTCCAGCTAGGAGAAAAGCGTCTCTAAATTTCAAACTATAGATTAAATTTGATACCACGGTACTATCTTTATCAGAATATCGTGTTAATTCACAGATAGTAAAGAAAATAAATCTCCAAAACACCATGTCCGCTTATGTCCTAAAGAAACATAGAATTAAAATTATCTGGAGGAAGAGCTTTGATTTTTCCCGTTGATTTTAACACCAAATATTCTTATAATAACTAAACTATATTAAACAAATGAGCATAAAAGTGACCTGCGATTTTAGGAGGTCTGGTAGTTTTCTTTCCGTGTCAGCTATCATCACTTTATCATCTGATCAGATTGTGACCACCAATGACGAATCTTGGCATAACTTCTAGGGTCTCGCTGTACAAGTTGAATAAATCTGGGAAAAAGACACATCTTACGCCTCTTTCTATCATTGCATATCTGCTGAATTCGTTTCCTGTCCGTGTGTAGGTGGTTTGTTGCCGGTAGAGATTCTTGTTTACTATGACGTCATTGCCAAATATGTCGTGGTTGCTGAGCATTTCTATCAGTACTTTGTGGCCTTGGCATAGTCTACAAAACGCAGGCAAACTTCCTTTTTCATCTGTATCGCCCTTTCTGATATCATCCTATCGCATTTGTTGTTCCAGTGTCCTTGACGAAACCGCACCGTTCTTGATCTATTTCCGGTCTGATTCTGCTTCTCGCTCTATTCATTAGGAGTCGGACAATGAGTTTTGTTATATTTATCAGGGAAAACATTATTCTGTACAAAAAGATATACAATTATAACAATTTCTAATAACATTCTAAGCATGAATATCGCATTTGTTGTTCCGGTGTCCTTGACGAAACCGCACTGTTCTTGATCTATTTCCGGTCTGATTCTGCTTCTCACTCTATTCATTGGGAGTCGGACAATGAGTTTTGTTATGTGACTCATTATGTTCGCATTCGATTGCGGCTGGTTTCTTAGGTAAACCTATGAAAATTGATCTGCTTAGGTCATCTGGTATTACACCACTGTTGTATATTTCATTTATTATTTCCGTAATTATATCCATGCCGAAATCTTCTAAGGATGCCAGTATCTCTATTACAATGCTGTCTGGTCCAGCTGCTTTATTCCTATTCAGTTTGACCATCGCAGCTTTCACTTTGAATTTTAGTATTTCCGGTCCTTCAGCATCTTTGTTTACTATCGGTTGCTCTCTTTTGTCGTAGAAGACATCTTTTATATATGCTTAACATCGCTGTAGAATTTCTTCTTTCTATAATATGATCGTTCCATCCTTGGATTTTATACATCCTGTTGAGGAGCATGTTCTTTGTCCTACCAGTTCCCTTATTTCTTTATGCATCTCTCCTTTATTAGTCTTGCTCAATCTCTCTACTTCGGCACATTTGTTGTTTAGCCATTCCTCTTTAGCCTGTCTGCACTTTTTTTTAATTCCATTTTGTAGTTTCTTGTATTCAGTCCCATGTCTTGGCATAGTTTTCTACCTCCTTTGCATCATGTCAAGAATCTCTTCAGTCATCCACTCGTTTTTCCTTCTGCGTCTGATTTCCTCTGGGGACAATGTTATTTGCTGATGTCAGTAGCGCTTCTTTAAGTGCGTCCCATTTCGAATTTCCATTTCCCATTTGTTCTTCGTATTTGTTTCTCACACTGTCAGATATATTTTCTGCATGTTGACATCATTCAAGAGCGTGTTGTATTGCAGTCTGGGTGCTGCCGTAGCTTTCTTTAGTCTCCGAAATTTCACCCTTAGTTTGCAGGTAACTAGAAGGTGGTTGCTTCCACAGTTGGCACTTGGATAAGTTTTGTATTGAATCGCTGCGTTTCTGAATCTTTTGTTTATGGATACATAATCGATTTTGGTTTTGGGCTTCTACATGTTCATAAACGTTTTGTATAACCCTTTCTATTGTTCTGTGATGTCATATCCTTATTTAATTGTTCATCTCGTACTACCTGTTTTAGGTCAGCCCATATTTTATTAGGAAAATTGAAACAGAAATTAAGATGACCTAGTCTCAAATATTATGGCAATGAAAGAAACTCATTATTTTTCTTAAATTATTTCCAGTTCTTAAACTTTAATTTGTTATATGCTTTGTGTTTTTAAAATTTTTATGTGATAAGATCGGACTTGACACCCGTACAAAACTTCAACAACTGCTAGCGAATTGTAGTCATAGTTCTTTAAAAAAAATTGATATTAAAATCATTGTCAAGCTAATAATATTGCTTAAATACATGCACAAGTAAACTACCTACCAAATAATCAAATAGCCAAACAACCAGCCAACCAAAATCCGCTACAATTTATAGATATCTATAGTAAAATTATATATAGTAAAATTATAGATATCTATAGTAAAATTATATATAGTAAAATTATAGATATCTATAGTAAAATTATAGATATCTATAGTAAAATTATATATAGTAAAATTATAGATATCTATAGTAAAATTATAGATATCTATAGTAAAATTATATATAGTAAAATGATAGATATCTATAGTAAAAATAAAATCTCGTATTAACCTTTTAATGCATGCCGTTCTAGTTTTAAAACTTTTTCTTAATTCCAGACGAGAATTAATTTTGATTATTTTATTTTTATCGATAATATACACAGAACAGACTAAAAGACAATATCCACTTGCACATCGTGTTAAAACAGAATTTATGACTTATCCTGATTTTCATCAAATTTTGCACCCATGTTTGAAAATTAAAAAGTTAATCAGAGATTTAAAAGATCGATATTAAATATAATTTTTCTCTTTTTTTAAGATGCAGCAGTGGGTATTGAATAAGCAGCAGTTTAACGTTTGGAATTCAAGTGGAGACGTCAAAAGTCGAGAGACGTGGTCAACTCTAGAAAGAACCGGAAACCCGATTTCAAGCAGGAAAAAGTAAATAAATAATAAACAAAATTACAGAGAGTAGAGTTTTTTAGTCATTTCACGCCAAGCAAAGCGGTCACGCCTTTGATGCGCAGGGGGCTACATAGGAAAGTAAAAGTTTAGGCAGGAGGAGAGTGAAGAGAACGAACCAGTTACAGGCGTTGTCAGAGAAAGGGCAAGAGAAGGATGAGAACACAGGTGTGAAGACAATTGCGAAGGTAGAGAGAAAGGAAAAGAACAAGATACACGAGGTGATGTAGAAAGGACTGGAGTCAAGTGGGTAAGAGATGGGAATTGACTTTGCATTTAAATTCCTGGAGGTTGTAGCCGTCAGGAAAGCAAGTATACGGAATGGAGTTCCACGGGCGGGAAGTGCGAGAAAAGAAGCTGATGGAGTAGAATTGTCGCCTGCATTTGGTTGATTTAACTGTAAAAGGGTGGGACATTGTTGCCAGTTTGGTTGCACGAGTAAATTCTTGTGGAGGAGGCACCAATGATCGAAGTTCATCGGAGCAAAAGCCATGAAAATATTTGTAGAAGAGACAGAGAGAAGCCACATCCTGCCGGTGAGAAAATGGCTGGAGTCGAGCTGCCAAGTTGGGACCGATCACATTACAGATTCTCCTTTGAAGCCTGTCGAGAACTCTGAGATGAACTGCAGGGGCGCCTGACCAGATACACAACAGTTTTTTTTTATGATTAGTATAAGTTCAACCATAAAAAAATAAAAAATAAAATCGAGCAGGGAATTAACATTATTTGAATTGTTTTGGTGTGTACGAAAAAACAATGGACACAAAGTATGTCAAAATATATATACAGATAAGCCCAGAATGTTAAAGCTTAATAAAAAGATTACAAACAAACAAAAAATCATTTGCATATTAAAAAAATGAATACACTTAAATAAATTTAAGTATGGAATAAATGGATGTGAGTTGTGGTGCAGTGTCCTGGAACGAGAAATCGGGGAGAATTCCAGTTGAACTTCTTTGTATTCACTTAAGAAATGTATTAATCCGTCTCTTCCCTCCAGTTATGGGTTAAATAACAGGACAGATTGGGGTCTATAACGTTGGTTGGCTACCAGTCTGGCGCAGAAAGTAATGGCATCCTACTGCGGGATAATCTTCTACCTAGTCAGTCACGTCTCTTTTGAGGCATGATCGCCCAAGCCTGTATCATCTTTTTATCAACACACTGGGTTAAGGAAACAGAAAGAAGCCAGTAATAAAACGAAAAAATAAAATACGAAGATGTTTCATGTAAAAATTGCAATATTCCGGCGTAATATAAAATATCTAAATGCTGGACTATTTTTGTCTTTATTTTCACCTGAATTTGAAGCCAAAATACGATGTTTAGAACGACTCATGATTAAACATAATAGGCATTCATTGTCTGTTATATTTAACATTATATATATATATATATATATATATATATATATATATATATAGTCATCTGCAGACAGATCTGTTTCGCTGTATCATCAGTACGGTTAGACAGCCGATTGCTTTTTACCCAGGATTGAAACCCGACCGAATTGGCGTCAGTCGGTGATTCTACCTCTGAGTTATGGACACTCGGTAGAAGGCGACAGACGTTTTAGCGTGTATATTATCATTATACACGCTCAATAGCAGAGAGTGTTCTAATTCATTGCTGAATGAACGATGCGTAAATGCTAGAGTAGCTACTGTTTTTTAAAGTCTACCATTCTTCCATATATATATATATATATATATATATATATATATATATATATATATATATATACTGCGAGGGCTTCAGCCATGTTCTCCATACGACTTCGAAATTTTTTGCGATATTTTCCTTGTTTAAGTTAGTGAATGATGCCATAATCCCTGCCTTCAAAACTTTTTTTGTGTTACAAGGAGTTTTGTTCGTCTCACGCTCAACTGCACCCCACATACAATAATCAAGGGGATAGCAGTCTGGAAAGTTAGGTGACCAGATGTAGAGGACTATGTGGGCGCTGAAATTGTCTGACAGCCATAACTGGTTTTTCTTGCTTGTCTGATATGATACAGAGTTCTGTTGCCTGACATAAGATTTTCCAGTAGCCACCCCCTTGCCTAAGGATTTCCTCCCAAAGACACTTGATGTAGGCTTGAGTTGAGTCTGAAGCCCTAATGTTCACTCCAGAGACCATGACGATGGATGTATATATCATCCAACCGTTTCCGAATCCAGAGCACTGTCCTCAGATTGACACCCAAACGCTCTGAAATATTCGTATTGGGGCTCTCGGTACGAACGCCAAGCAGTACAGCATGTCGTTTCCAAATTCCTGGCGTAATATATTACATCACTAGGCTGTTTTTCTTGTAGACGGTGCCCAGCTTATTTTACTATACACAGGAGTCGAAAAAAAAAAAAACAAGCAACGCGCATGCGCTAAATTAAAAATATATAATGGCGACAATTTACGCATCTAACCCTATATATCGCATATTCAATTTCTTGCAATACAACTGAAAGAAACTTCTCTTTTTTATTGTATTACTGTAAAAAGAATTATGGGCAAAAGAACGATGTAATATAAATAAAAAAAAAACAACACAAGTTTTTATTAAAATACTACAGTTAATTAGATACTTGGCATTTAACTGACATACCAAAATTATTAATTTCTGGTTCGTATTGGTTTGTTTATGTTCTTATGAAATCTTGTAAATGCCCTAGTCTAACATTGAAAACGTCCGGCCTCTACCGGAAATGAGTGTTGTTGTTTTGAGTCAGCCTTGGTTGCAGGCCACAGGAAGTTGCTTCATAGGCCGTGTGTGGCCCGCGGATTGCTTGTTTAACCGTATTGCTCTTTATTATTCAATACAGTTTCACAAAACTTGTTCACGAGAAAAAATGGAAGGGGCTACGATAAAATTTACATCACATATTAAAATGTTGCTCAATGTCTAAAAAGTTATCTAATATTTGCTGCAAGAGAAATTGTAAGGTCGAATATAATTTACCGGAGTCGCTGTACCCTTTGTTTAAAAAATCAATCAAACAAACAAACAAACAAACAAACAACATTGGCATCGTTAACCCTAAGCATTCGCTAAATGTTTCTCTTAATGTCGATTTGATTTTTTTATTATTTCTGTGCACGCCATTTAGCTAACAGAAAGATTTGGTTATTGCACATTGAAAACAATTATATATGTAGAACATTGAAATTATTAGAATCTGGACTGAAGCCTCCAGACAATATGGAGAAAAACTATAGGATCGTAATAAAATTTATACCACACTTTACAAACTGGTATCGCTATGAGCCAGAATTCTAGAATTAAATTCTCGATTATCATATACTCAATGTCAATATCCAGAACTCCGTCAAAATACAATGATATATCTGCGGATATATTGCTTTCATAATTGCATGCCCGGATTTTATTATTGTATAATCAAAAACAATATCCAAAAATCCGTAAAAATACTATATCTCAGCAGCCTGTTACACGATTAATGAACACAATTAATCAACAATCCGTGTTTACAGATATAAATCTGTAAAAACGGATTGTTGATTAATTAAAGACAATATCCAAAAATCTGTAAACATTCAATAATATCCACACTGCCTATTGCAAGATCTTATATCTGTGAGACCGGATAGTTGATTATTATGTAATTAAAGATAATATCCTGTTACGTCGGGTAACAGAATTATGTGAAATAATACAAAACAACGTAATAGTATAAAAGTCGGTGTATTGACAGGAAAAGAGAAGTATTTACAAGAGGTGAGGATTAGTAGAATACAAAACAACGTAATTAGTATACAGTATCGTCGTAGAGACGTGATAGATTGACTAGCAGAACACTTCCGGTGCAATACCGGAAATACCCGACTGACTCGCTCACTTACTCGACTTCTTTCCTCGAGGTATAATCACCACTATTTTATATAGTGATTCGAATAGTCCATTTCCGTGGAAAGGTGGAGAGCGCCCCAACATATCCCAATATCCGTAAAAATGCAATGGTATCCTTGATACAATTTGCAAACTTTTATCTCCGTGAATCGGGTTTTTCGATGATTATACATTCAAAGACATCATTCAGAAATTATTATTATATTTCATATCATTATCAGTAATATTCAGACGAACATTTTGTTTCAAATGATATAAAGGCTGATATAAAAAAAACGCGATTCTGGTAATTTGGGGGTATTATATTCACCCTGATTATTACGCCGATGAAAAAAAAAGAAAAAAAATTAAAAAGTTCTGCGGCGATAACCTGTCCTATGAAATAAATTCCGGAATTTGACGACCACCGATAAAATTACCGATGAGCAGACGAATTACAATGCAGATTCTTTTTTGGATTTTGTCAAGAATTTTGAAATGACTAGCAAAAGCAGGTGACCAGATATGGCAACAGCATTCAGTGCACGGGTGAATGATAGATTTAGAAATGTGCAAGATAGATTCTGACGAGAAAAACTTTCTGGCCCGACACAGGAACCCAAACTGATATATGATATCTCCGTTCCGCTTCAGGTCGGTGGAAAAAGTGAGGCCAAGGAGGCGCAGTGTGTTGCTCTCAAGGAGACTTGAACCAGCCATCGTAAGTTTCTTCATGATGGTTGAAGAACGGTAATTTTGTTTTAAGTTTTACAATCCTTTTATGCCGTTAAGCAAGCAAATCGGCGAATCTGAAGCAGACTACCACCACGTTTAATTTCGTTGTTTTTCATTTGTTTTGTTTTTACTTTTTTCAGCGCAGTCCTATCGATTGTTACTTAAACTTTCCGATTATCAAAAAAAAAAAACAATTTTTAAAATTACAAAATTTAAACAAATTGGGTGGGGGTCAGTTTCTCAGACAACGTTAAAGTAAATCGATCCACCATTTTCAATTCACTCGCGTTGGGGTCGCTTTGTTTATGTTAATTTCGTTGTTTTTCTTTTTTTTTTTTTTTTTTTACTTTTTTCAGTACAGTTCTATTGATTGTTACTTAAACTTTCTGATAATCAAAACCGTTTTTTAAAAAATTACAATATTTAAACAAATTTGGTGGGTGTCAGTTTCTCATACAACGCCAAAGTAAATCGATCCTCCATTTTCAATCCACTATAAGGTTGTATGAGAAATTGGTCGCACCCCCCGCTAAATTGTTTAAATATTGAAATTTTTGCAAATTTTTTTTTGTCATTCGTAAAGTTTAAGGTGTAAAAGATAATATTGCACTGAAAAAAGTCCCAAAAATTTGATAATGAACAAATTTACAGATGGCGGTAATGTAGTACCGGCGACTGGTTTCAAAATGGAGGCTCGATTTACTATAACGTTTTGTGAGAAACTGATCCCCACCAGAAAATGTTTAAATATTGAAATTTTTTTCAATTTTTTTTTTTTTCAATCGTAAAGCTAAGGGAGTAATCGATAGGACTGCGCTGAAAAAAGTTAAAAAAATACAAGGAAAAACAACGAATTTAAACGTGGTGGTAGTCTGCTTCATGTCCGCCAACAAATCAATCAATCATTGTGAAAACGTTGACTCGCATAATAAAATCTGTATCTTACCTAGGCTCTTTGGTATTGATGGGGAATTTATAATCCTTCCAAACCATACGTAAGTATGAAGAATGATCAAGCAAGAAGCTGCTTTTTCTACTATTTCTGAAGGCGATTTTGTGGAGAACCTCAAGGCAAATAGTAAGAGCACCATACCAGATTTAGCAACAGTATTCAATGCACGAGTAAATGGTAAATTTATAAATGTGTAAGATGGATTCTGACAAGAAATAATGTTTGACACGACGCAGTGAACCAACGTTCCTCTCAGTCGTCGATTTGTCGCATAAAATACATCCATTAATTGAAGGAGATCACGCTGCGGAGTCAGTCTAGTAATTGCCATACGTGATACACGCTTGGGCGATCATGTCTCTTTCGAAACATAACTGACTAGGCAGATTTTCAAGCGGTTGGTTTCCGTTGGTTGTCAACCAACTCAATCCGTCCTGACGGAGAGAGAAGAGATGGATTAATAACTTTCTCAAGGGTATTTGCGAAAAAGTAAACGAAACGAATTGATTTCGAACTCGGCTCTCCGATTTCTTTTTTTTTTTTAATCATATCACCCCGAGCAAGGCGGTAACGCCACTGATGTGCAGGGGGCTACGTAAAAGTGAAAAGATGAGAATAGAGAAAGCCGGAAACCACCTTCTAAACAGAGAACAAAGTATGAGCCTCTATACCTGTTCAATAGATGTGTGCGGAGTGTGAACCGGGCGATCACACTCCACCCACTTCTATTGAACAGGTGTAGAGGCTCATCCCTTCCGAGCCGATAGCCATTACGCCATAATGCGCATGCGTTTAATGTTTTGTTATAAGCTAGATGCGAATCCGAACACCAAAAAACTCTCACAAGAAATGGCTTCTTTAGGAGGCACCCTATGAAGAGAGAGCAAACAAGTATGTCGAACGAATGCAAGCAGAATGAAACTATTTCTGATACACGCGAAAATTAAAAGATTCAATCCGAATTAATAATTCAGAGGCGGGAATCGAAACGATAATCAGTTTTTCTTCTATATTTATTGTTACTGTAGAGGAAGATTTTTTTTACATTTAAGATTAAATTAGATTTAAATAGTGGACATGTCTTGAAAATTAACTTTTCTTGAGAAAAAGTCTGCAACCTGAAATTAAAATAAAAGGTTTGATTTAATTATTTGGCAAAAATCAGAACTAATAACTGGATACCAGAAAAGAGTTGGTCACAATAAATTTTCAACAAAAAATAAAAAGGTAAAACTGATATTTTACATCCTTGCTTTCTTTCGTTTAACGTTTACGGTTAAATTCTCATCTAGGAACTAGATAGATAGATAGATAGATAGATAGATAGATAGATAGATAGATAGATAGATAACGAACAGACTGAGATAGATAGATAGATAGATAGATAGATAGATAGATAGATAGATAGATAGATATGAACAGACTGAGATAGATAGATAGATAGATAGATAGATAGATAGATAGATAGATAGATAGATAATGAACAGACTAGATAGATAGATAGATAGATAGATAGATAGATAGATAGATAGATAGATAGATAGATAGATATGAACAGACTGAGATAGATAGATAGATCTTTATCTTGTCTTTTCTGTATACTGAAGATGAATTATAATTTTGTATTTTAAAACCGATATAGTGTTTCCATAATGGCTTCCCATCGCCTTTGGAATTTTTTCAAAACTGCTTTTCTGAATAATTTATTAATTTCTTGGTATTTCATTTATAAAAATATACTGTTTTCTTCTATGTGATTCTGACAAGAGATAAAATTAATGGCAGTTTTACTTTGAAAAGCAATGTCAAATTGGCATTTTGTATATTTTTTACTTATAATGTCTCTGAATGATAATTAAGATAATTAAAATAATAGAATTTCTTAAATAATATATTTGTTTAAGAAAATTGAAATTAAATCAGATTCAAAAATTCGTACGTGGAAAAAAATAACGGCGCGTCCATTTGAAAATTTCGTAAAAATAAACAGAATAAAATACAAAGAGCAATCTTGTTTCTAATAATCCACATTTTTTTAATCTTTTTTTTTTTTTTTGCATTTCCAATTTTTTTAATCCGTCTGATTAGTTCACTTATTTATTCAATCAAACACATTTTAAAATCAATCGGTGTTATTTTGGTAGAGTCATGTTGAATGCCGTCCAAAAAATCAATATTCCAACTGGGTGAAAACTCCGACATTTAACGAAATTCTGACAAGGGAAAATGTCTTGGATTATGCCATTGACCAAAATAAATAAGGTATTCTTTTGAGCTTGGCATTTATAAAATTAGAATACAGTAAAATCATGTTCTGCTATGTTAAAAAGAATGCAAAAAAAAAATGGTGGCCTGACAGGACTTGAAATTGAAATGTCAGGAGGAATGCAAATATCTGCTTGAGGTTATGATTGTAAATGAATCAATAACTAACATCAATCATGGACCCAGTGATGATGACGACGATCAGGACGAGGATCAACACGATAAAAAGCATTGTTTTGTTTACTTGTTACTACTACTATTACCACCAAATGTGTGTGGATACCGACACAGAACGACAAATCGGTGGAACCGAGTTCGAATTCCTTGCATTCACTTTCACACAAATACCCTTGGGAAGAAGTATTAATCCGTCTTTTCCCTCCATTTATGAGTTAAATAACAGGACAGATTGGGTTCTATAGCCTTGGCTGTCAACCAATCTACTGCAGAAAGTAATGGCAACCTACTGCTGGTGTGGCGCAGTGGATATCGACTCGGAACGAGAAATCGGAGAGCTGAGTTCAAATTTCAATTGAATTCATTGCATTCACTTACGCGCAAATACCCTTGGGAAAGGTATTAATCCATCTATTCCTTCCAGTTATGGGTTAAATAACAGGACAGATTGGGTTCTATAGCCTTGGTCGGCATCCAGTCTACCGCAGAAAGCAATGGCAACCTACTGCGGGATAATCTACTGCCCGTATGGCACTTAACTGACTGAGTGCTGGATAATGTTCTGCCCAGTCAGTCATGTCTCTTTCGAGACATGATCACCCAAGCGTGTATCAAGTATGGCACTTAACTGACTGAATGACTGCGGGATAATCTTCTGCCCAGTCAGTCATGTCTCTTTCGAGACATGATCACCCTAGCCTGTATCAAGTATGGTACTTAACTGACTATTACCTTCACTACTACTAATAATAATAATGATGATGTTGGAAGTAAAGAGATGAAGATGATATAAAAAGAATAATATTTTAAGCAAAATTAAAGAAAGAAAGAAAGAAAGAAAGGAAGGAAATAATAATATCACAAAAAGACATGATCACCCTAGCCATGATCACCCTAGCCAAAGACATGATCACCCTTTCGAGACATGATCACCCTAGCCTGTATCAAGTATGGTACTTAACTGACTATTACCTTCACTACTACTACTAATAATAATGATGATGTTGGAAGTAAAGAGATGAAGATGATATAAAAAGAATAATATTTTAAGCAAAATTAAAGAAAGAAAGAAAGAAAGAAAGGAAGGAAATAATAATATCACAAAAAGACATGATCACCCTAGCCATGATCACCCTAGCCAAAGACATGATCACCCTTTCGAGACATGATCACCCTAGCCTGTATCAAGTATGGTACTTAACTGACTATTACCTTCACTACTACTACTAATAATAATGATGATGTTGGAAGTAAAGAGATGAAGATGATATAAAAAGAATAATATTTTAAGCAAAATTAAAGAAAGAAAGAAAGAAAGAAAGGAAGGAAATAATAATATTACAAAAAGACATGATCACCCTAGCCATGATCACCCTAGCCAAAGACATGATCACCCTTTCGAGACATGATCACCCTAGCCTGTATCAAGTATGGTACTTAACTGACTATTACCTTCACTACTACTACTAATAATAATGATGATGTTGGAAGTAAAGAGATGAAGATGATATAAAAAGAATAATATTTTAAGCAAAATTAAAGAAAGAAAGAAAGAAAGAAAGGAAGGAAATAATAATATCACAAAAAGACATGATCACCCTAGCCATGATCACCCTAGCCAAAGACATGATCACCCTTTCGAGACATGATCACCCTAGCCTGTATCAAGTATGGTACTTAACTGACTATTACCTTCACTACTACTACTAATAATAATGATGATGTTGGAAGTAAAGAGATGAAGATGATATAAAAAGAATAATATTTTAAGCAAAATTAAAGAAAGAAAGAAAGAAAGAAAGGAAGGAAATAATAATATCACAAAAAGACATGATCACCCTAGCCATGATCACCCTAGCCAAAGACATGATCACCCTTTCGAGACATGATCACCCTAGCCTGTATCAAGTATGGTACTTAACTGACTATTACCTTCACTATTACTACTAATAATAATGATGATGTTGGAAGTAAAGAGATGAAGATGATATAAAAAGAATAATATTTTAAGCAAAATTAAAGAAAGAAAGAAAGAAAGAAAGAAAGAAAGGAAGGAAATAATAATATCACAAAAAGACATGATCACCCTAGCCATGATCACCCTAGCCAAAGACATGATCACCCTTTCGAGACATGATCACCCTAGCCTGTATCAAGTATGGTACTTAACTGACTATTACCTTCACTACTACTACTAATAATAATGATGATGTTGGAAGTAAAGAGATGAAGATGATATAAAAAGAATAATATTTTAAGCAAAATTAAAGAAAGAAAGAAAGAAAGAAAGGAAGGAAGAAAGGAAGGAAATAATAATATCACAAAAAGAAAAAGAGAAATAAAAATATCCACAATGAAGAGTCTACTTTTCAGCGAGTTTGCTTCGCTACTTAATGTGACCCAAGGTGGAGGATTAAAGTGGGTTTAACAGGCAATACCATGAAAAAATTGCCCCTACTCCCTCGGTAATTCCCATTATAGGAACGCCTCGGGCACTGGGCACTAAACCCAACCCCCTACCGATAAAGAGGCACAACCTGTGGGGAAATTTCAATGCCTCCAAAACAAAGCTGTTATCAACTAACCACCATAGACAATCGCATCTACCTCCCATTAGCATGGGACAGGCTAGCCTCCCAGAGAGTAAAATACTACGCCTCCTTGGCCTTACACTCTCGGCGGACCTCAAATGGAATGACTATATTGAATCCATTGCCAAATCTGCTGCTATGAAAGTCGGCTCCCTGTGCAGAGCCCGGAAATTTTTCCCACCTGAAACTATTCTGCACATATACAAATCTACCATCCGCCCGTGTATTGAATATTGCTGCCATATCTGGTCGGGTGCCCCTGCTGCTCTCCTTGGGCTTCTTGACAAAATACAAAGGAGGATCTGTAACGTGGCTGATACTGACTTGGCAGACCGGCTGCAGCCGCTCTCACACCGGCGTGATGTAGCTTCCCTGTGCCTCTTCTACAAGTACTTTCATGGCTTCTGCTCCGATGATCTTAGATCACTGGTGCCGCCTAAGCACGAATTTACACGAGATACTAGATTAGCAACTAGGTCCCACCCTTTTACAGTTAAACAAATAAGATGTAACCGTAAATTCTACTCCAACAGCTTCTTTTCTTGCGCTTCCCGCCTGTGGAACTCCCTTCCACAAGTCTGTTTTCCCGACAGTTACAATCTCCAGGTGTTTAAATGTAGGGTCAATAGACACCTTCTATCACACTAACTCCCAACTATTCTCACAACACTCTCATCTACCCAACCCTCATTCTCGGTATCCTCACCCGCCTATCACCCACCCCCTGTTATTTCCTATATTTAATCATCCTTTCTCCACTCTACGTAGCCCCCTGCACAGTAGTGACTGTGACATGCCTTGCTCGGGGTGAAACGCTTATAAAAAAAAAATCCTCCGCTCTGTCTTTTCTACAAATATTTTGATGCCAAATTGTCTGACAGGCTTTTTTCCTGATGCACTGACCACATGAATTTACGCGCGCGAATAGACATGCTTAGACCCTTTACTTTTCAATTAATTAAACCTAACCGTTACTTCTACTCCAACAGTTTGTTTTCTCGCACTTCCCCGTGTAACTTCCTTCCGTTTACTTGCTTGCCTGATAACTAGAATCTCGAAAAATTTAAATACAACGTCAGTCGCCATTTTCTATATTCTATCTTCTTGAATTCAGTTAATCTTTTCCTCAATACCTACTGTAACCTGTCTTTTCTCTCTCACTTTCACTCTCTATAAACCCCTGAATACTACTGGCATTCCAGCCACGCTTAGTGTGAAATGATTATATATATATATATATATATATATATCAGCCGATTGTGATCACCGTTTAACATTCATCCTTATCACTGTGATTTCTTCACACACACACACGCACACACACACACACACATACACACACACATATATATATATATATTCACAGAGAGAGAGAGAGAGAAAGAGAGAGAGAGAGAGATTAGCGATGGATAAATTGTCGTCTAAATTACACAAAAATTAAACTAACGCTGCCATCTTATTTTAACAGATATATTTACTAAAATTACACACTATATCTTGAAATGCGTAAGAGTAAGTTTATTTAATAAAATCACCATCGACTTCAACCACAGACGACTACGGAATCTTTAGGAACTCTTCTGGACGGTCTTCTTGTTTGTTAATGCTGCCATAATTCTGGTCTTCAGTTTAGTGTTTTGTGGTCCAGTGGATATCGACTCGGAACGAGAAATCGGGGTGCCGAGTTTGAATTCCAGTTTAATTCTTTGCATTCACTTACGCTCAAATACCGTTGGGAAAGGTAATAATCCGTCTCTTCCCTCCAATTATGGGTTAAATAACAGGACAGATTGGGTTCTATAGACTCGGTCGGCAACCAGTCTACCGCAGAAAGCAATGGCAACCTACTGCGGGATAATCTTCTGCCCAGTCAGTCATGTCTCTTTCGAGACATGATCGCCCAAGCGTGTATCACGTATGGCACTTAACTGACTGACTCGCTCAACTGTACCCAACACATAATAATCAAGGGGATTGCAGTCTTGGAAGTTAGGTGGCCAGATATAAGGGATGGTGTGGTCGCCGAATTTGTCCGACAGCCATGAATGAGTTTTCTTACTTGTGTGACATGGTAAAGTGTTCTGCTGGCAGAGATAGTGTTTTCAAGAAATCACCCTCTTCTCCGGGAGCAGCATTACATCCTCAAGGCACTTGATGTAGGCCTACGTACTGAATCTAAAGCAATCACCAATAAATCTGGGAGCTTAGAATAGTTAGTTTTCCGAGCTGCTGTACTTTCGTAATCACTATTAGACTCATCGAACTCGTTCCTAATTCTTTGCACTGTCCCCAGATTGAGACCTAAACACTCTGAAATGTTTGTATTGAAGCTTCCACTACAAATGCCAAGCAGTACAGCATGCCATTTCCAAATTTTTGTAAATTACGTCATGGTGCTATTCTTCTCATAGACAGTGCCCAACTTACCCTACTATACTGTGCAATCGACAAAATCAACCAAAGCGCATGCGCGAATTTAAAGATAAAAATGGCGACAGTGGACCGATACAACTGTGCATATATATATATATATATATATATATATATATATATATATATATATATATATATATATATATATATATATATATATATATATATATATATATATATGTTCGTATGCGTGTGTTTACGTCCGTAGAAATCAACACTCGATGGTGACTTTACGTTTCACGCCTCAAGCAATCTTCAGACCATGGATATCTCAATAAACTGTTTATCTCCAACATAGTATCCTTCTCCATAAATATAGAAAAGTTGTAAACAATATAATTAGATAGATAGATAGATAGATAGATAGATAGATAGATAGATAGATAGAAACTGTCAAGTATGAAGAGAATATGATAGATATATAGATAGATAGATAGATAGATATATAGATAGATAGATAGATATAACGAACGACCATCAGTCACATGACAGTAAATAGATAGATAAACGACCGACAATCAGACTGACAGACAGGCAGGTAGAAAGATAGATAGATAGATAGTTGATTTTCTAAGCACCGCTTAGATGTGGCACAAGGCCGAAAGTATAGGGTATCCAGTGAGGATCAAACTCACTACTCAGTTGTAATAGGTTCTAGCAAGACAAGCTTGCTAACCATTTCATCCCCACGAGGTACCTAGATAGATAGATAGATAGATAGATAGATAGATAGATAGATGTTAAGTGTAGACATAGGAATCAATGCAAGAGATCAACAGTCCATTACTGCAGCTACCAATGCCATATCTTCGATAATGTGCATTATTCTTCTGTAAATACTTCAAATTTTAAACCACGCACATAATTAATGAGTGTATATATATATATATACGGGGTGCATCAAAAATATTTTTACGAACTTTTTGTGCTTCGCACCAAATCAAGGACAAAACCTATATAAACATATAATCCTTCCTTTCTGAGTAATTAAGTTTAAAGTCAGTTTACGGTAGATGGCACTGTTTTGATATGTAGACTAAGTTACATGGACATTTTTAGTCTGTCTTTAATGTTTAATCTGTTTAGCAGTGAGTAAACTGAGAAGTGTTCCATTTAACAATGACGGGATATTCATATCGTGAGCAGGCTAATATGATTTTTACATACGACCGAACAAATGTTAATGGGCCAAAGCTGCCCGGCTGTATCTCTTTGCCTTTTGGGCAGGAAAGCAGCCTAGCCACGCTGCTGTTCATCGTCGCTTTACTGAGACAGGACCCCCACCCCCGGGGTACAACCAGTCAATCATATATCTCATAAACCTTGTTTACCGATTACGTAACATTTGGAAAAGGACAAATTAACAAATTTACACAACTAACATTTGTTGGCGGATTGGAATCCTTATCTTATAATACAGGTTTGACACCAGCATCAGTTTTTGATTGATGTGCGGGCTGGAATTGTATTTGACTGCCTGGTAGGTCCATATGTCCTCCCGGCACAGCTTACAAAAGTTGTCTCCAACTCCAGATATCCCGTGAGTCCTAGAGGCACCGCATTTACTGCAGCAGCAGTAGCAGTAGCAGTGGTGTTTCTTTTGGCATGACAAGGTCTTGCATGGCAACTGACCTAAGAGAAAGAAAACTCTGAATTCAAACCAGTCATACCCAAAGAAACACGATTTCTACTGCAGCTGCAATACAGAACCCAGTTTGTCTTGCTATTTTACCCATAGTTTGAATTCATACCATTCCCAAGAGTATTAACACTAAAGTGAATATAATGAATCCATTTAGAATTCGAACAAGGCTCTCCAATTCCTCAAACCGAACCGCCATAAATTACTTTTCCATGCCGCCTAATAAGCACACATAATAATAATAAGAAAGAAAGACGGATTCATACTTTTCCCAAGGCATAAGTGAATGTAATGAACCCGATTAAAATTCGAACTCGGCTCATCGATTTCTTAATCCGAGCCGCTATCCATTACTCTACCATATCTCCATAGAAGCTTTCTAAATGAACTCTATTTCGAACACAGTTCTAGACCTGCTAGAGGATGTGACCCCATGCAACCCATTCTTAGCAATACGCTGACTGAAATCTCTTATGAAAGACGGATACGTAGAAGAGGATCGGTTCTACGGACTGCACGTTCCCCCGATCTCAGTCCTTTGGGTTTTTATCTGTGCAGCCACCGAAAACAGTTGGTTTATGCATCAGACAATAATAATGTACATACAGTAGCGATCGTCAGGGTTTGTCTGACGATCGCAAAAGCGTGAAACCTAGGGTCACAAACTCACATTTATCTTACTGAATATCTCTGCTCTATCACTGATATTGAGCGCTTTCAAATAAGTACCGCGCATATGTAATATATAAAAAATATAATATATATAACAAATTGCATATATATATATATATATATATATATATATATATATATGTACATACACATTTCACGCACACACACACACTTATATATATATATATATATATATATATATATATATATAAAGAAAATAAATTGAATGCCTTTATAATCCATTGGTAATAGTTTATTCTCACATTGAGTTCTCATCGGATCATAAACCCCTGTGAAATTGACCTGACAAAATATTAAGGATAATACTACATATATATATATATATATATATATATATATATATATATATATAGATAGATAGATAGATAGATAGATAGATAGATAGATCCAAATGAATAAGATCGAAGATAATAATTGCAACGTTCAAAACATTAATTTAAATCAGTGCTCGATATAAGAATAGAGCAATGAATATTTATTATTAATTATTACTTTAGAACATGTACAAACTACAAACTGCTACAAAATTGTACATTTTGTTTCAACATTGAAAAAACAATCTCATCAGGTAGCTAATTATGATGGTAATAAACGTTACAATGATTCTTTATATATATATATATATATATATATATATGATAAAATATTTTTTGAGATATGCTCTATTTATATGTACTGAATATCAGGTATTTTAAAATAGCAACGTACTGTGTGAAATGTTCTGTCTAGTCAGTCATGGATCGAGAGAGACATGATCGCCCAAGCGTGTATCACGTATGACACTTAACTGATTGACATTCATAGGTATAAGCGTTAAATATCAAGAGTGTATGTAAATAGAAAAGTAGATAATTGAGGTCAAACCCCAGCCGTGATAGTCTGTTTCATGACGATTTTCGTCTAGGCATGAAACCGACTGTAAGCGCTCACTTATAAATATATAGCAACTAAATATGCATTGTATACTGTTGCCATATCTGGTTGGGTGTTTCTGCTATTCATCTCGAGGTTCTTGACAAAATACAAAGCAGGATCTGCAATGTAATAGGTCCTGACATGTCATCTCTATCTCAGTCACTTTTTCACTGACGTGACGTGGCTTCCCTCAGTCTTTTTTACAAATATTTTTATGCCACCTACTCTAACAAGCTTTTTTTCCTGGTGCACTAATCACATGAATTTAAGCGCGCGAATAGACTGGCTTCCACCCTTTACTCTTAAAATAATTAACTATAACCGTTACTTCTACTCGAACAGTTTGTTTTCTCGCACTTCCCCGTGTAACTTCCTTCCGTTTACTTGCTTGCCTGATAACTAGAATCTCCAAAAATTTAAATACAAATTTAAATACGTCAGTCGCCATTTTCTATATTCTACCTTCTTGAATTCCCTTTCATCCTTTCTTCAATACCGACTATAGCCAGTCTTTTCTCTCACTTTCACTCTCTATAAACCCCTGCATACTACTGACATTTCAACCTTACTTAAATGATTATATATATATATATATATATATATATAGCAGCCGACTGTGATCATCGTCTAACATTCATCATTAGCACTGCGATTTCTTCTCATTATATATATATATATATATATATATATTTCCAAGTGAAGGGGACTCAAGGTTTTTTTTATATTTTGAGTTCTCTGGCATTTATTTTGTTATAAACAGTGCTCAATATAATGAGTATTATAGAGCTTAATATAATATAATATAATTTGACATAACCATATAATTATAAAGCTTAGAAGAAAATCAATAAATAATTATCCAAATGTTGGAGAATTTTTGTCTTTATTTTCAACTGAAATTAAAGCAAAAATACGGCATTTAGAACGGCTCGTGATTAAACTTAATAGACATTCATTGTCTCTTATATTTAACAGCATATGTTTAGAATATATATATATATATATATATATATATATATATATATATACCTACTTACCATATATATATATATATATATATATATATACCCATTCATCTGTTTATTTATTTATTTAACTGGTCAACCCATTAGGACACATGCTGACAGAGAAAAGAGACGATTCAAACAGCATTGAACTCACATTATTCTAATTTAATTTATTTTATTATATACTTTTTTATTTTCTTCCTGTCCTTTTTTTTGTATATATATTTTTTACTGTTCTTATTTTTCACGTACTTCCTATTAACTTTAAACAGAATGATCAGATACTCAGAGAAACCCAAACGTAAAACAACGAATTTGTTCGCCTGAAGAGAGTCAATTTTAGACTCGAAACACGTGTAGCGCAAACCATGACAAATTAATACGCTATAACTTGTATGAATACCAAACAATAAATATATATATTTAAAGAAAACGTTCAAGGCTTCTCACACATTATATATATATATATATATATATATATATATATATATATATATATATATATATATATATATATGCGCGTATTTTTGTGTGTGCGTATATGGGTTATATTTCAATTGTTTCTTAATATCCTAATAGTCATTGGAGTGAGTTTGATTGTTGTAAATAACATTTTTACTGCGGTGTAAATCAAGATTTTTACGCATGTTAGAGCAATTAATTGTCTGTGAAATTAATGTTATTTACTCAGCAAGGATGTGATTAGAAAAGTCATAATCCTTGTTAGATAATTCTTTTTTTAATAGTTTTAATTGCAAAGATTAATTTAGGTTAATAAGGGATTTTTAATTGATATTGGAAAGGGCATAAGTTTTAAGAGTTAAGGAGGCAGGAGTTAATACCGTTATTTTATCTATTTATTTGTTGAATGAATAAAATTCGGATTATTAAAATACGTCGGTTCTCGACTCGAAAAAATTCGTGAAATCTGACCAAATATCCAAACAAAAGGATTTTTTAAAATCGTTTCTTGTTTGAGCGAGAATGTTTCAGAATCGTTCCGTGTTAGGTTTATGCAAATGTTTGTTTCGCTAATTCTTAAAAATATTGTATTCGTACAATTTCACAACATCTTTTTTAAGGCTTCAAAGAATTTTTTGTTTTTATTTCTGCGACCTTACTCCAATTTCTGGTTAAATTGTGATATTCTATCATAAAAAAAAGTATTCCGGCTTCGATTCAAGAAATTGTTTCTGGCGGACTTACGTTATTTCGCATTGTTTGGATGACTGGCTGTGCCCTGCTTAGCAACATTGCAGCCCCCATCCCGCAAAATGTGCCTTGCTGCCTCTCTACGCACATAATGCAACATGCTGAACCCACAATAAATGGTACTATAAACAAAATAATATGCTCTCGAAACACAGATATTCCGTGATCGGAAGAAATCGAGAAATTGGCGTTTTGAAGCTATACATTACGAACGTTTTCACAACTTTTAGCTACATTTTATGTATGTTGAAACAGATATCTAAAATCTATTTCTCTTCCAAGTTCATTTTTTTTAAATTACGAATGATTTTTGGCCTCTTAGGGGCCGGAAGGATTCTATCTAAGATTATATATATATATATATATATATATATATATATATATATATATAAATGGAACTTTGTGTATGTATGTGTATGTGTGTGTGTGTCTGTGTGTGTTTGGACTCCAAAACGGCTGAACCGATTTTCTTGAAAATTTATACAATTGTACTCTAAGCATTTGCGAGTGTTCTTAGCTAGGTTTTGTGTCGAGGTACCTCCGATAATCGAAAAAATCGGGTTATAGAAGGAGTGGTCCGAATTTAATCAAATTTGATACACTCATAGACAAAGACATAAGAAACGATATTCAGAAGTTTCAAGGTTGCGGTTCTTACAATAGTGCAGAAAATCGATAATATATATATATATATATATATATATATATATATATATATATATATAAATAAAAGGCAAGATGTTTATGTGTGTGTCTGTTTATCTACCTGTATGTCTGTATATTTTCAGCCCTTTTATTTTAGTTTTTGCTTCGGGTTTGGCTCTAAGTAGGTATAATTGTAGTTCTTAGTCTCAGCCATGATACCATTTACTCAGAGGACTTATTTAGCCTTCAAAATTCAATTTACGACGAAAAAACTTATTTGATATCGATACCAGGAAATCAAAATTTGACTTACATCCATTCATTTTTTTTTTAGTTTACGGTTTCGCTTTAACTGGAAACAACTATTGCTTTTTAGTCATTCGTGCCAACGTCCAAAGTGTCTGCGCTCCAGGACCATGGATTAGTTTTAAAGCTTTCATTACACCCGAGCAACACCGGGCTATACTGCTAGTATATATATAAAGAGAGAGATAGAGAGAGAGCGAGACGTGTTGATAGATGTCTATTTCAACATACAAGTATGATAATTTTCCAATTAATCATTATAATTACTTTGTTAATTTTTTTTCATTACAATAGATCTTCGGACCCAAGGAGGCTTGAGGCTTCTCAGGGCCTTGTGGCCCTTAGGGAAGTTGCGCACCTCCCCGCAATTGCGAGGTCTTCGGAGACTTTAAACACGGCCCTGATGACTAGTCAGACAAAGATATTGGTACGAAACAAATCACATGACAATAGAAAGTAGACTCTGGAATGTTGAAGAACTTCATGCTCATCTATCTATCTATCTATCTATCTATCTATCTATCTATCTATCTATCTATCTATCTATCTATCTATCTCAGTCTGTTCCTTATCTATCTATCTATCTATCTATCTATCTATCTATCTATCTCGGTAGATAGCTACCTAGCTATCTCAGTGTGTTCATCTCTCTCTCTCTCTCTCTCTCTCATTCCCTCTCTCTCTCTCTCTTTATCTCTCTTTCTATCTATCTATCTATCTATCTATCTCTCTCTCTAACAGTCTGTTGGTATGTATCTTTTCATCTATCATAGTTCTTTGATCTCTCTCTCTCTCTCTCTCTCTCTCTCACTCTCTCTTTCTCTCTGTATCTAGCTATCTATCTATCTATCTATTTATCTGTAAAGATTTGATACAAATAAAAACCGTCATTTAGCTAATTGATGTTATATTCATCACCTCGACTCTGGAGTTTTTCATACGAATTGTTTTTTTAATCACCAGTTATCTGTGAATTGTCATCATGATATTGCTTTTGACCATCACAATACATCATTGTAAGGGTTAGTTGTGTTTTGAACCTACGTGACTCTTTAAACCGCTTAAACCTATACATTTCTGTTACAAAGTTGCTATACATGAGATATACTTTTTTGTTTTTGTTTTCCCATTCAGTTTTTTTTTTTTTTTTGTGACTGTTTGCTTGACATCTTAACAGATCAGCCAACGTTTCCACAATTGTGACATTGTCAACGAATTAGTTCGTGAATTTGATTATAAGTAATTGTGATTTCAATCACAATTTACATTGTGGTGCAGTGGATATCGACATATATTCTATAGCCTTGACTGGCAACCAGTCTCCCGCAGAAAGCAATGGGAACCTACTGCAGGATAATTTTCTGCCCAGTCATTCATGTTTATTTTCAAGACATGATCGCCCAAAGCGTGTATCACGTACTTAACTGACTGAGTTCAATCTCTGTCCAAGGGAGTGTTTACTTAGACTCAATAAAAACAAGCAAATACTAAACTGATTAGTATTAAAAGCAAAAACTAAATGAGATATCCGTAGTCATATGCAGTGGATGGAGAACAGTCTAACTCCGTAAATAAAGTGTTCAGTCTATAATTCCTTGTAGGCTACCCGGATCGATATACACCCGATAAAGTTTGGAATGGGGTGCACAACGGCTAACACGTTGTGATATCGATGGTAACAATATTCTGCTTGTAAATAGTGTAAATAATGGTAACTCCTCATCCCAGAAATTAAGACAGAAAAAAATACATCAAACTTACATTCACTGTAACGATTTTAAATGAAGTCCGAACAAAAAGTATTGGGACTGTTGTTATGGTAAGGGAGCTAAAGTACACAGTGTGCAGGTTCCTTGGCACATATTGACCATGAACTCTGTTTAAGTAGGTATCTCCACTAATTTTCGATACCTAAGTTTTTTTGTTTTTTTTTTATAAGCGTTTCACCCCGAGCAAGGCATGTCACTGCCACTACTGTGCAGGGGGCTACGTAGAGTGGAGAAAGGCTGATTAAATATAGGAAATAACAGAGGGTGGGTGGTAGGCGGGTGAGGATACCGAGAATGAGGGTTGGGTAGATGAGAGTGTTGTGAGAATAGTTGGGAGTTAGTGTGATAGGAGGTGTCTATTGACCCTACATTTAAACACCTGGAGATTGTAACTGTCGGGAAAGCAGACTTGTGGAAGGGAGTTCCACAAGCGGGAAGCGCGAGAAAAGAAGCTGTTGGAGTAGAATTTACGGTTACATCTTATTTGTTTAACTGTAAAAGGGTGGGACCTAGTTGCTAATAAATTCTGATAAATGAAAACGCTATCTTGAAGATTTCATTTTAGCTTTAATTTAAAGGTAAGGATTAGATTTACTATTTTTAGTAAGCAAAATACTCTGGCGTATTTCAAATAGAATTATATTGATTGGAATCACAATTTTGTTAGCGTTTTCAATTAATCGACTATTTCTAACCTATTGACACATTTGTAAAATTTCATTCAAACTTTTGTAAAAATAAAATATAAATCTGTAACACGTTATTTTAGGAAAATTAGGAAATTTAATGTTAAATTAATCTGATTTAAAACCTGTATTACTTCCTGAAGAATAAAATGTACGATACAAGCAGTTCGTAAACACGGATTTCTTGTTTTCTGGCGTGTTAATTTATTACATATAGACAGACTTGTTTAGAAGCTAACTATGGCCGACTAGAATGGACATAAATTTATGAAACCTAAGTAAACACTTTCTCTTTGGTTTTGAACTACCAATTAATTAAAAAAATGACCTAATATTTTCAGCAATTATCTAATACTTTATTGAATTTTAGTTATTTTAGCTTTATAGACTTACTTCTGAAGATGTTTACTGAAAAAAAATTTAAATAATATAAAATTTTCTTAAATTAATTTAAAAATTTAATAACTGAGATAAAAATGAAAGACCATGATAGAGGTAACTCAATAATTTATCAAATGTTATGTTATTTTATTAATTTACCCTTTTTAATATCTTATTTTCATTTCGTTATTTATTATTAATAATTGTTATCATGATGGTTATGTCATGGTAAAGTCATATTTATTTATTAAATTTTTATACTACTTTAACTTTTTATTGTTAATTACATAATTGTTAACTATATCACTGAGATAGCAAATTCTATAAAATGAATTTACAAAACTTATGATGTAGCCGACATAATCATGGTTTACAACATCAATTGTCCAAATTTTTTCCTGTAAGGGAAGAAACACGTGACCTTTTAAAGATAATGTCACATATGAAATACAGACTTTACTGACAAACAGAATACAGATATTATATGGAAATACATTTTTATCAAGAATATATAAATTAACTAGTAGATTAGAAAAAATATTTAAGTCTGTTAATAATTAACATTGTGATAATAACCACAAAAATGAGGACAACAGTGCGCAAGCAAGTAAGGTAAATAATGGTAAACAAAGGTATATTTATTTAGGAATGTAGCTTACCTGTGCCTTTTTTATAAATTTTGTAGATTCAAAGACTATCTAGTACATTGGTATAGTCTGGGCTCCAATTGGTATGTATGCAACCTGGGCTCCAATTGGTATGTATGCAACCTGGGCTCCAATTGCTATGTATGCAACCTGGGCTCCAATTGCTATGTATGCAACCTGGGCTCCAATTGCTATGTATGCAACCTGGGCTCCAATTGCTATGTATGCAACCTGGGCTCCATAGATATGTATGCAGCAATGGCGGTGCTGACATCACATTGCTGGGTGGATGTATTTCTAGACTGAAATCAACAGCCAAGTCGGAGAGTTTCACTGATGGAATCAACAGCCATGTATCTGAACGTTCAAGCTTGAGGACATCGGCTGCAGTTTGAACTGGAAAATAAACATACTCCAAAAGGTCTACTTACTGAAGACACCGTATGAATTAGTAACTCCCCAACTTTCAACCCAGATATCTGGTTAGATGGTCAGTTGAGCTGCAGCTACAAATGGTCATGAGACTGATCTAAACTTATTTATAAATGGAACTTTGTCTGTGTGTGTGTATGTGTCTGTGTGTGTGTGTGTGTGTGTGTGTGTCCCTTACCTATAGACTCCGAAACGGCTGAACCGATTTTCTTGAAAAGTGGTTTTATAAGTGTCTGCGAGTGTTCTTAGCTAGGTTTTGTGTCGAGGTACCTCCGATAAATATCGATAATCGAAAAAATCGGGTTATAGAAGGAGTGGTCCGATTTTAATCAAATTTAATACACTCATAGGCAAAGACATAAGAAACGATATTCAGAAG